>DWKW01002191.1:0-11372 GCA_018250115.1 Doberes anticus
CAATCCGCACTTGGCCAGCGTGGTGGACTATGGCCTAAACTATCTCATCTCTGAGAGAAGACCCGTGCCCAGCAGTGAGACAATAATGGGTTGATGATGATTCCTAAGATAATCAAAATTAAAATTACAGTTGTTTTTTATTATTATGTATTAGTTGGTGCCTTGTAGGCTTTATTTAAAAATGTGGTCGAAAATATTATAAGATGAGAACAAAAGATTATTTGATACAAATTGAAAATTGTGTTGCAGATAACAAAATGTTAGCTTGGTCTACATAGATTTAAGTAAAAAAAATTTGAAGTACACTGTAAGAATGCAATATCTTCCTGGTAAAAATGACATAGTAGTATAAGACAGTTTTATGGCAGAAATAGATGTAGCAGTGGTGCAGGCGAACATAAAACTCTACCTCAATAAACCTCCATAATATCTATAACGTCACTAAAATTTAGCTTATTATTTCTATAGAGTCTTGCACGCAATGTCGCGATCACCGGCGTTGGTCAAAAGCTCACATCGACACCCTTTTATAGTACTTCCGAGCTTTTACTGCTGAACCTATTCAAGTTATAAGCACCATTTGAAAAGTTAGAGGGAAAGGCGCCTTTCCACCAGTGGGAAATAAACAGGGTTTTGCCAGCCATTAGGTTGCCATATTATAAATAATCCCGCATTCAACATTAACACCATCAACGCATTATATCATTTGATTGAGATAGTCTTATGTCGAAGACTCGTCTGCGATGGCATCGACGCTGCTCCTATTTCTGCCGTTATGCAGCAGTGTAAGCAATACTGTGTTTCAGTTTGAAGGGAGTGGTTGATCAGAACACACAGGACTGGAGGCATTTCCACTTATTAAGAGTAGCACGTAGGACGAAGGATTTTTATTCAATAATTTTACCATAATTATAGCAAAGTCCTATTTGAGGTTGGATGTAGGTATTAATGGTCTGCAGTGACCACTTACTATCAGGAGGACTGCATGTTAGTTTGCCCTTACATTAATGTATAAAAAAACCTGATATGTCCTCGTGAAATACAATGGTTTTGGTTCTGAGTACTTATATAGGAAAGTGTTTTTTATCTTTTTACGTAATCTAAATGTAGTATTATGAAATTGCAACAGGGCCGAGTCCATTGAGGATATTTATGAAAAGACCACTATTTATCGGTCTCAGAATCTCCGAAACAGACGAAAACAAAAACGAAATAAGAAAAACATTTATTGAATATTTATGACACTTTTATTGTTTAACATGATATAGCTGTACTTAATGACTGCCATAAGTTACAACAAAATCGGTCAAGTAGAACCAGAGAATCAGCTCGACAACCCTGTGCTCACCGTCATGTACCTAAATATTCTAGTAACAATAAGTAAGGTACGAAATACTGATTCGTATAAATGAATGTCCGGCAAGGCTTAACAATATTTCAATTATTAATTTATTCAATAATATTTATTACACAAAGATTTTTATGCTAACATCTGCCAAACTGCTAACTTGTTTGTCTGCAGTACAAAAGTATCTCTTTTATGACTACTTGTATTCCAATGACTAAAGTGAAAAATTCGCTAGTCATTGTACCATGTAAAAGTATCGATGTGAAAAATACCGGGCGTGTACCAATATGTAATCCGTATTTCATCGATATCGATACAGGTGGCAATCCCTCTTTATTACACAAGAAATGTAAACAGGACGTAAAGAAGCAACCAAATGAAATTGCGTATAAACAAAAATGTCAACTCGCCAACTTTACTTATCCACAGAATTAATAAACAAACGAAGAAATAGGTAAAGTTTTTGTTACGATTCGTTTTACTTGACCCCGTTTTGCTTAAATTCGGAGAAGTTATGAAATTTTGCGTCATAACAATTTCAATAGGCTAGTAATTAATGTTAGGGTTTTGCTGCGAATTGTTGTGGGCAACCAAGACTTTGTGATCTTTTCATTTTCATCTAAATAACGATATTCAAAACATTCGTAATCCAATAAATTATAAACCGCAAGGGAAGTAATAGTGTTTTACTAGTGTTTCATGCTCGAGCTCTGAAAATCGAGTCTATTCAAACCCGTGAATGCCAAGCACAAAGAGTTGGTTGGAAAACCATTCGTTGGAAAGGCCTAAAAGCTAGTTAACTGATGGACTATCGCAGTACGTTTTCACATTAGGTATTTTTTCGTAGCGAGCCATTTCGATTTGTTGCATTCAGGCAGAATCATGAACGGCGATGATTGCCAGTTTGCGTGCGGGGCTCTGATAGTTTTGTTCCTATACAGTCTATCGTACAGACGAACGATCGTCGTTATAATGGGATGCCGAACTAAAGCTCGCATTATTTATTTATTTATTAATAATAGCGTTCGTGACTGAAACTCTGTTATGCTGAAGCTTACTTTACATCACGACTGTTTTCAGCCGCGAATTATTTCATTTTCCCTTTTCACACACGATTTTTCTATTATTCTGCTATTATTCTGATTTTTCTATTATCCTCAACCTTTTTATGAAATAAAGATACTTTTAACTAGTAAGCATCAATTTCCCATGTAATGTATCCGTTGGACATTACGTCTACATCACGGATCTTCTCTCTGAGGGAAAAAGGTTTAGGCCATTGCCTTTGAAGGCATGTCTAGTCCGTCTATACGCACTTGGCCAGCGTGGTAAACGATGGCCTATACTCTCTCATCTTTGAGAAAAGACCCGTGCCCAGTAGTGAGACGATAATGGGTTGATGTAGATACGCAGGAGTTCAATTTAAACGGTCGTATTGTTATGTCATGTAATGCGGCGACAAGGTCGCTGGTCTACTCAGCAATTAAAGTTAAACATTTATATTGTTTACTTCAAAGAATATAATTTGGTTTGAAATTAAAGCATTATAGCGATGTCACAGTTGGTTAACTGTCCAACTCAGTTGCCAAATACATTGCAGTCGGGACATTCAGCGGAGCGAGGTAGTGAAATGTATTCGCTAAGATTTACAGGGTCGAGTTCCCCATATGTGCCTGCTTTGCACTCAACTTACTAGTCGTAGCACTTTTACCCACTTTAATATGGAAATATAGTTGCCGGTATGTAAAAGATATTTCAAGTTTAAAAATTGTATTCTTCCATGATTGTCCATTCATAACAATATTAACATATTATTAATTTGAATAGACCTTCATATAATACTCACACACACACACAAATACACATACCCAACCACACACACAAACACACTCATAGAAGCGCGCACGCGGGCATATTCCGACTACTCTTATTGTTTATTTCCTGTTAAGTCTATCAAGCGACAACTATTATATTTTCTATTATATTTATTGCTATTTATATTATATTATGTTTATTGCTATTTCCATCCACTCACTGTTTATTGCTATTGTAAACTTTAAATAGACTTATCAATATTTTTGTATTTGTATTTATAATAAATTGCTTAAACTATAATTGCAGAAAAGTTATCAGCGAGGGCAGTGGTTATACACTACGCAGGGTATCCTAGGGACCAACAATTTTGTAACAAATTTTATTGTAAAATAAGTAAATGAAATAAAATAAATATATAACTATCAAATCCACCTAAATCTGTACTGATAGTGGTAAAGGTAAAAGTGAAATATTAAACTATTTATTTCACACGTTCATTGTTACACGTATAGTGAGGTATTTTGGGTATTTCGCTGACGGACGTGGTCCGTAACGAGGAAGTTCACACATCTGTCGTCTAGTCCACTGAGCTCCACGGACGAACGACCGACGATGGCTGCAAGTAAGTGAATGCGGAGGGCAGAGGACTCTATATGGTGGCGTGCCTTGCGAAGGTCCACCACCAACAGTGTAGGAACACATGCTAATGATGATGCTGATGTATAAGTAACTTATTTAGTCTCGTTCTCTGTAAATATGTGTATTTGAAAAAATGTTCTGTAATAAGTGCGAGTATAAAATTTTAAAAAATATTAAAAAGTGAGTAATTGCTTAGATGTTAATAATCTCGAATTCCCGCTCCATAGGGTTGGGGTTCAAATCCTGTATCGCATGAATTAGAAAATATACGCGTATTATCAATATTAATAACAATCAAATATCACTTGTTATAACAGTAAAGAAAAAATGTAGTGAGGAAACCTCTTTGAGAGTTCTATTGTCAAGGGCATGTGAAATCTGTCAGTCCACACTTGGTTAGCATGGTCAACTATGGCCTAAACCCTCTTCTCAGAGAGGAGACGCGTGCTCAGGGCATTTATGGACAATAATGGATTAGTGATTATGGATTATGATGACGATAAGATAATATTCATAAATCACAAAACGTAGTAAATTGAGCTATTCAGAATTCAATAAAGGATAATGATATAGAAAAATTATTGCCTATCTAAAAAACAACTGAGTTTTCGATTACAAAGCATCGAGATGTGGAGTGAGCAGTTTCACCGTTGGTTAAATGTCCGGCGTACTTGCCAAATATGTCACAGTCCAAATATATAGCTTAGTGTACTGTCGGCGGAATTCACAGCCAAAATACTGTCACTCTTACTTCCTTTGATTTGCCAGTGTATGCCATTCGAAATGTTTTAAAATATTCTCAACTTTCAAGTACCCCTGGTTTTTATACTAAAATACGCTACTAAAGCCCGCATTTCACTGAATGTAAAGTGAAGCATGAAAATTGCATGCTTTACGACATTATGATTACGTAGTGTAGTGAGTTACAGTCACAACAAATTGCGGAACAACACTTAGGGCCACATACGGATGTGATGTAGAAATTATTTACTTAGCATATACCAAATGTGACTTTGTGTCAAAGGGGAATAAAAACGGATTTCATTTTTTTTTATATTCCAGTGCTTTTTAAGTGGAAGTGTTTATAATTTCGCTCGTTACTTTGCGCACAGCGGTACTCGACGCGCCGCAATGGAGCTGGCGCTATCATAATGTTTTCCGCTCGACTCCGGGCGCGTACGGTCGAGCGAGCTTAAAAGCTTGTGCCCTAAAGCGTTGGTAAAAGTTTCGAATTACGAGCGGAAAAACATGTATTCGAGAATGAAGAACCTTAAGATGACGAACCGTATGGCACAGAAGTCAACATGCCGGTATGTCATCAAGAAAGGGGTTCGATTCTCAGCGGAGCAGAAATTTGAATGATGAATTTAGATTTTGGTTTCTGGTCTAGATCTGGTCTTCTTGTCTATGAGTATGTCCATGACACCGACGACACAAGGATTATTGTGATTGATGAAGTGTTATTTCTTTAATATTTATTACTAATATGCCATAATTAATCCGTTAAATGTACTGACGGCAACGGGGTGTAATCATTGCTAGATATTTTCTCGTAGGAAGTAGGCAAATACCATGAATGCTTAATTGGTAAAATACTCATAACACATACTTAAAGCGATTCCAGTAGCAATAATTTATCATTTTAATTCATTCTGCAGTATACAATTAATTTTTTATTTTTGTAGGTACTTGAAGCTTCGACAAGAACTAAATATTTTTCTTTGCAATGTTATGTACATCTAACACAGAAAAAAAAATTGTATCAGTCACGTAGGTGACCAACACCTATAATTTCCGTTTCCGTTTCCTTGCCCGTTGTCGCAGTCGCCTAGGTCAGTTCACATGAATTAACGCTTTACTACCTCGTATATCGATGGTTCCCAAAAAATAATGTAATCTACATCATTCTATTTCAAGCCTACCGTTTAGTAACTCAGTGCTTAAGTATCCCACTCGGACTATTAGCACATTATTATTAAAGGATTTCAGTATTAAAACCGAACAGACCTGTACATTATTGATTGAAAAATTACTAATATTGTAAGATACAGAAAAAACTAAGTATTGTAAGATACAGTTAGTGTGGAAGTAACGCAGGTAATTAGCCGTTTTCGTCTCCGCCTCCGCTGTCGCCTAACTCTGTTAACGTAGGTCTATACTTAACTATCCGGAATATATTCTCGGACTACGACACCTCGCTAAATTCACGCGCTACCTCATTATTTAGCTTCGACTCTGCTTCCTCCGTTTCAAATAAATGTTAAATGTTATTAAAACGTAAAAGTAATATCTTTAAAACGTTAGACGTAAACGCTCCGTTAGGATTCGTGTAATTAAGATTTGCATGCACGGCGCTGTTGCGTGTATAAAATGTAATGTCACTTGAATTTCATATTTTGTTTAATCTTTTTAAAATTCAGTATGAGGTTTTCATCATTTTTCCTAGGTTTATGTATGAGCACGGCGTGAACAGTGATTAGGAAAATATTAAAAGTGGAGCTGAAAGTTTCAAATATTTTACTGTATGCATGATATAAGTACGTTCACAGTTGACAGGCACGCTATGAGATACGACACGAGTTTGGTAAAGCAGAATATGCCTAGTTATTGCGTGGGCGATCGCCCGTAACCTACCGTTGTGTCATCATATCTTTTTTCGTTTGTTATAAAATTAAAATTAAAGCAATTAATTAACCTTCAATATGCACTATATCGTCGTAAAAAGCCTTCAATAGAGCGGTATTGTGGAGCATGCTCCAAGATTCCCCAGCATCCAATTGTCGACAAAACACACATAAACGTGCTATTTACATGTTGTAAGACTCAATATTCAATGAAAAAATTAAAATCACTTTACGTTCCAGTAATTTGATACAACATGGAGGTTAATGCTGACTTGTGAAACCGTTACTTACACTGGCTTCCTTATATCTTCAACTTAAGTGCATAATCGCTCAGTAAGGGCTTAGTGTCCCTTAAAACGTAAGGGCAACTTAAAACATAATAAGATTATGTGATAATCCTTTGTAGCGACCACGCAATACGATATTGAATGAGTGATGACCTGTTTTGGTAGTAGATAAAAAAGAAATGGATTAATAAATCGTAAACAAGCTCTTATTTACATATGATACATGTACCTACTTGATTAAGTTTTCTATAAAAGGACTTTCTTGTTAAGCAAGACAAGCCTTGATGGCAAATTATCTAAAGTATGGTATAAAAATATCCCTCTATCGGGTTGAGAACTTCTGGATCTGTTATTTTCTGCTCTACGTGTGAGCGTACGAGCGGTGATCTGGGATATGGGAGTGCAATACTGTACTCGTACTGTCGAGTACTGAAACTACTGCTATACATGGCCTCTCTCCAAAACGAAGAAAGGTGTTTCGGTTTGACTTTAGTATAAGCCGCCTGCGGGTAGAGGTCCTCACCCAGTAATGGGAAACAGAAAAGTTTCTAGGAGTTACGTTGTACTCATCTCTTTTCATTTAAGTTACGTTTCTTTACAAAGTACCATTGACAAAAAAATCTGTAACAAAAATCGTGCTATCGACAAGAATCGAAACGATCAGTAAATAGACCAGCATTTTGACTTTATAAATAGCCTATTTGCAGGTGTCTGCTAACCAAGATCGGGTCGAAAAACTGAACATGTCTCGAGGCGTCCGTTTGGAACAAAAAGCGAGGCGGGGCTTCCGTTCTCCGACAAAAGGAAATTCAATAAGAACGAATTTCCCCTGATTTACGACCACTATTTCCTCGTTAAGAGTTCGCGAGCCCTCGAGGTGTGTTAGTGCACGGTTTTATTGTAAACACGACTTTGTTGTACGTGTGACTGGAAGGTCAGTGTTCAGAGTAAAGAAATCTTTACTGATTACAAATGTGTCTCATTATATTAATTTACAAATATGTGACGGTTTTTTGTGATTCGGGTGATATTTGAGGTTAAATTTGGCTGGCAGTAAACACTTAACATTCAGGAGGCTTCTCGTTTTAGCATATGTTTAAAGAATTGTTAGTTTAATCAAAAAAAAAATTATGGCCCCACTGGCCTTTACAGTTTCACCGGGTATTTAGTGGGGAACTAGAAGGAATCCAAGAGACATAATTTTAAACTTGTCCGTTTTAATATTTAAAGAACTGTTTATAAATGTATTTTCTAATAAAAAAAAAAACAGTTTTTTCAGCGGCATACGGCAGCACTGTTGAAAACCCAATACCTATATTCCATTAACCGTAAATACTCACGTTTTATAAAGGGGTTCCTTTATAACAGCATTCCGGTAGAATATGAAAGGGTTGATCCTGCCAACTGTTCCTCTATTGTTGTTTCACTTGTTGGATCAACAACGTCATTTTATGCTTAAATAACCACAATACAAAAGCGTACAGACATAATTGTACCACGATGCCTCAAGACAAATTACGGGGCTTTCACAAACATTGTAAAAAGTATACGCAGGCGGAAAGTTCACTGAGACCAAATAATGGCGGATAAGAACGTATGTGACGTAATTTATGTGCAAAATTTTCTGGTAAAAAGTTTGCCGTTTCGCGTTTTCCGTGACGCCGGATTTTTCAAGTGGAACCATCGCTACGATGTCACGGGTGTCATTACGGGCTGGGCTTTAAAACGATCGACTTTATTTTTTATGTTGTTTACCTAATCTTGTTCTTTAGTGGCACCCGCGGGAAATCTTAATGTTTTCAGAAAAATCACTTTTTAAATACGACGTTAGGCAATTTATTTTGCTCAAATCCTAACATATATTAAATATCCTTATATAAACAAGTGGAACTATTTCGTCAGCTTATATTGCTTTACGTTGTATTAGAATAGGTAAGTATCAAAATATTAATACTTTTTCAAGATATTATTATGATTATTAAAATGTTGTGACTCAATTTATAGGTAATGTGGTTATTTGTATATTTATTATTTTTAACTCGGCACGCACCACAAATTTTTCGAAATTGTGTATTCCTTCCTATTCCTTCGTGTGTAAAAATTCTTTATCACTTGCTTTAACGGTGAAGGAAAAACTCACGAGGAAATCTACATGCCAGAGATTTTTCAAAACGAATTAAGAACCAAAGACATGTGAAGACCGCTAATCTGAACTTGGTCAGCGTAGTGTACTATGGCTTACACCCTTATATCTCAATGAAGATACCAGTACCGACGATAATGGGTTGATGATGGTGATTACAACTAGTTATCGCTTGGTTTGTGGTGAAGTTTTCCATAATGTACTCAAAAGCATATGATTCCACCAAATGTAGTTAAGCAGTATGGTACGCAAAGCCTAAATCCTTTAGCTTAAACACTTCTCATCTCTGAGATGAGATCCTTGCCAGTGGCTTGGTGGTGGATGAAGATAGGTTTCAGCAAAGATAACAGGAACACATACATATGTGATGCATATAATGAAATGTACGTGCAAGTTATGACGAGTCTTTCAAATGTGTTCTCTTTCACACAATTTTCACAGAGATCGGATCGGACACATTTGTCAGGCGTATGTGATGCTCGGCGCTTCCAACGACTACTTGGGCCGTTAGTATTGTTTAGACAATGTTTAGATTTAGTGTAGGTTATTCAAATAATGTTCGAAGAAACATTGAGTCGTACTCTATATACGCGATGCATGGAATAAAATGTATGTGCGTGATATGTGCAAGTGTTTAGAATGTGTTACTCTTCATCACATTCTTCAAAGAGGACCGATAGGACACATTTGTCATTTGTCAGATGTGTGTATCACTTTGTCAGATGTGTTGCTTGCAACGACTACTTAGTGCAATCGCGTTATTAAAATACTTAAATACTTAAAATAAAAAACTAAAATACTTAAAATTTCAGTGTCCGTTGTTCAAGCCATCTTTGTACAAACACCAAATGATACAAAATCACTCTCCATGTGGAAATGTCGTCATTAACTTATTACTGGTCAATTTTTAAGTGAAGTCGCCACTTCACTTAAAAATTGACCAGTGACCACGCCTGGCGTGGCATGCCTTTAAGAATGTTATCGAAAACTTCAAGTATTCAGATCTCCTTACGATATTTACTTTGGTCATAATGAAGAAAAGAAGAATTCTTTTACAAAATGCACATAATTTCAAAAGATTAGAGGTGCGCTGGGATTTAAACCCGAAGTAACCGATTTCATTGGTTAGCTATAAAAATTTTGTTCAGAATTCATATCATAGAAGTCATATAATTATTTTCTTACAACTCGTAAAAAATTTTGTAATTGGTATATAGTATCAGCACTTTGTACAGGATATATTGCATGTATGTAAATATTTTGGTAAGAAATCCTAATGTGTTACCATTACCAAAGGCGTGAAGGACAAAACTGGTCACATTTAACCCTGTGTGGATTGCGTCACGAATAACAGACTATTTATACTAACTAACTCCATTTCCAAAAATTAAGTTCGGAGTGAATTGCGCTTGGAACGTGTAAAATGTTAATGTCCCACTAAATAAATCTTGGAAATCTTCTCAACAAGTAAATATTTATTTACTGAATTATGCATAGGCATTTTATTTCCATCTATTGTTATCCTATAATTATTGGCAAATAAATTGAAATCGATTTTGCTTTTTGATTTTGATTTTGAGATATTATTTGTCGTTTTTATTTGTTAGTAGTCGAATGTCGGAACACACTATTTTTTAATACAATTATCAACCGAATTGTTATTTACAAAGATTTTTTAAATTGGTATCAAGTGTCTTGTCAAGTTTTTGATGAAATGAAGATGATACTGTTGCTCCTATGTATTTAATCTACTTTCTGCATATGCCTGCGTTGACAGTTGTAATTAGACCTCTTGGACGTAAGTTTAGTTTACAATATAGTAGTATTTTGAGATCTTCCTTATGATATTTCTGACTTAGCTAACTTCTTAATAGGTACAAAATTAGATTTATATTTACTACAACAAAACACAAACACAAATATTTTCTAGAACATCGCCCAAAGAAGATAGATTCCAAAGTGCGTAGAACTCCCGTCGCAACGAACTGTCGACTATTCAAAGTTCTATTACTTTACCGATTCAAATATTCTAGCGATTCTCGGGCTACATTCTTGGAAACTCTTAAAAATTTATTGCCTCACGAAAGCAAACCGATATCTACCGGTTTTGAATCCTGAGCAGCGCACTTCTCGTGATCATTGTTAAGTAGTTTGCGTTTCAATAAAATTTGAATAGAAAAATTATTAAAGTTACATAACTTGTAAGATATTTCTGGTGGAAACTTTTTGTCAAATTTTGTATAAGGCTGTTCTGATACTATCTATATTGATATTTATTATGAATATATACATATATACACATATATATGTATGAACAAATGTGTGTATGTTAATTGTCATTGGCCATCGAATTATATTTCAAAAATGTACAAAACTAGCCAACAACACCCTCTAGTTACATATGTATTTACTATATATAGTGAATTTAAAACGTAA
The DNA here is from genome assembly GCA_018250115.1 of Doberes anticus. NCBI lineage: Eukaryota > Metazoa > Arthropoda > Insecta > Lepidoptera > Hesperiidae > Doberes > Doberes anticus. Next base: position 11,293 of record DWKW01002191.1, read on the forward strand.
TTGTAATTAACCTGCAATTCATTTTTTTTTTTCTAATGACATATGCTGGGGGCCATGCGGCCTTTCCAGCTTCACCGGGT
>DWKW01002192.1:0-11372 GCA_018250115.1 Doberes anticus
CATCTAAGGTTGTTTGTGGATGCGTTGCTACTCCTGAGGACTAATTTGGAATGCCTCCAGTCCAGTGTTTTCTGCCTAACTGCAGTTTTCTTTCAGTATGGAGTACTTATCGACCATAAGACCATATGGTCTTACTATTAGTATGGTATACTTTAAGTCTGGGTGAGCCCCTCCGGTCCCACTAAAAGCTCGGTGAAGCTATAAAGGAATGTGCCATTATTTGCCCTATAAAGCTTAAGCAAGTGCCCCGCCATGAAACATGTAACAATGTTTACATTTCATAACATTTTCATTAAGTTTTATGTGAATTTCGATTTTCATTTATAAAACACTAGCAACATGTGAGAAAACACATGACAGAATAAATTGAAACAGTTGATATACAACACGTGCCACTGTTTTTATTTCAGTGAGACCATGCTAAAGTTTAAACGAGCCGTCAAGCGTATTGAATGCAGGCGCTCTACGTGTGTAATTGTATGAAACTTGAATTTCAGAGTCAGTACACTTTTAATGGTAAACCTCACTTTGGTGACTAAAAGCCAAGCCAAGCGGATAATCGAAGTCACCCGGCTGCCCTGAAACTTTCCACTGAATTTTGTTTATTCCACGTAATATTCTCCGATATATTTCCTTATTTTCTAAAGAAATACTAAAGGTAGGTGTGTTTTTTGAACAGAAGGGATTCATATGTAGTAAAAGTAAATAAGACGAGCTCTCCTTCGAACCCAGAAACCCACTGGTACGAACCCTCTGGTACTAAGAGCGATGTTGGTGAGTTACCATGAAGCTTGCTGCCAGTTTGCTAGGTTGAAAAATCTCATGAACCTCTCATCGACATCGTCAACAACCCATTGCCGCCGTTGGGCAGAGTCTGTTATATCAGGTGTTTAAGCCGCAGTCCGCTACGCTGGTCAAGTTTGGTTTGACTGACACCACTTGGCTGAGATCGGATGGCATGCACAGGCATCCTTCACGATGTTTTCCTTCACCGTAAAAGCAAATGAAATAAATTTCTAATATGTACATAAATTCGAAATCTAAGACATTCTCGGATTAAGTCATAGTGGTGGTAGTGGTCAGTATTTTAAGATTCGTAAACACTAGGCTACCACTGTTCACCAAGAACCTGCATAGAGTTTAAATTAGTTAAGACGCAAATATATAACAGAGAAACAATAAACGTATGTTAGCTGTGTCATGAATAGTGCCTCTACTGCCTCTATTCTAGTATGCTCATAGACAGAGCGGATGTTGGGAATCGTTGTGTACTTCCGTACTGTATTGGAAAGTTACGGCATGGGTTGTGGCTTCCCCGTTTACTACGGACACGCACTTCCGTCAATACGTGTATTGAGCGGGCGCAAATGTTTCCAGGTCACCACGTCATACGTTTCCACTGCGCTCCGCCGCGATTGTAGCGTTTCTTAGCAACAAAACATGCACAGAAACAATGGCTGTGAAACTTCTGTTTATCGTGCTTGTTTACGTCCACAGGAAATCCACATATCTATTTCATTTTGAATGAATTTTTAGCACACCGATTAGTGTTTATTTAGTATTAATTATTTTCAATTGAGTTGACCTCATATTAAATTTTATTTGTTTAATGATTCATAAACGTACGTGTATATGTATGTATATATGTATGTACGTGCAAAATATATTCATATAAATACATATTTGGATGTAGATATACATATAAATATACTTTACACCGCTAAATAAAAAAACAGAACGTAAAACCGGACTAATGTCACATTTCTGCCTTTAAACAACAACTGGTAGCAAGAGATAAATTTCACCGAATTGAGAGATGTTTTTAAGACGGCACTCTCAGGGTTGGCAAAATGTATGTACATACGTATGTAGCTAGGCTCTACATACATATGCGTCATAGTCGTAGTTGCTAGACTATTTCATGATACTAATAGTCTACGCAGAGAAGCAAACGCTTAAAGAGAATTGTACGATATTATTGTATACCATCACTCTTTATTGGAAATGTATCGATTGCCTCTATTTTATTTTGTGGCTCTACCGTTAAACGTGCGCATAGAACGATAGCACCCCTTTCCAGGTCAGTGTTTGTCAATTTCTACTTAGATTTGAGTTTCTCTTCAGGATAGATTACCACTGCAAATGTAGATTCCGTTCCTATACAGATTTAGTAGGTAACGTCCTTAAGCCTTTGTGCTGAAAAAGGATTAGATAGTTATTAAGGTATGCATCACTTAGGTATTAAGTCAGTTAATTTAAGTTACTTAGAGCACTTAACTTATGTTCATCGTAAGTTGCTTACATCTGAGAAGATAATTGCTTCACTTAGAAACAAACTTTCTCAATGTACGCTAACGGTTTTCATGTACATATAGAGAAAGAAAAATTAATAAAATTTACAATTCGACAAAGGTTACGTGAATACATACGTCCACGCTTTATTGGAAGTTTCCAAGCGTATCGATTGTGGGATTCTGTTAACCGCCTATGGACCGAGTGCAACCATTTCCAGATCGGTATTTGTCATACGTTCCCAGTTCCGAGCGATTCAAATCTTAAACCATAAAGCTTGAATAGAATCCATTATCGAGCGATGTGGAACATCGGACTTAAAAATTGTAATCATACTTCATAATTTTAAGAACTTAACTAAGACTTGCGTCATCAATTTTGTCGCTGCATATAACTAATAAAAAAGACCTATTTTAATAGGCCTGAATGGGTGTGGGATAGGCAATGGGAATTGCAAGATGGGCGCATACGACCGTAGAAAATAAATTTGTTTAGTAGTTTCTGCATAACAAACATCCATCCTCGAATTTGTAATTAGTACCTAGTAATTACAATCTAAATCTAATCTAAAGTGTGTAATTAGTCAAATTTTTAAAATTATATGCGTAGTGTGTATTATATGTGAGTAGAAAATAATTTTCACTTATTTTAATGGTGAATTGTAAGTAAACCAGTATGCCTAAGGCTTCTCCAAAATGATCTCAATAGCATGTGAAGTCAGCCTATCCGTACTTGGCCAGCGTGGTGGACTACGCTTTGAATTCTCTTATCTCTGAGAGGTAACCCGTGCCCAGCAGCGGAATAATAATAGGGCGAAGGGCGAAGTTGGGATTTTACCTCATTTTTCTTCTTACTTCCAACGTAAACAACGTTTTCATGTGCACGAAAACTACTGAACTTAGTACTATATCCATACAATTTTACTTCCTAAGTTACCAAATAAGGACAACTTCGATAATATTATTCTATGGTAAGTTACCTTCTTTTGTTTGCATTACAACTTTGTTAATAGAATATACGTTTCACTCTTAATATGTACCTCAGAATATAACGAGTTAATAACTTACTAAGCTACTTGGCACAATAGGGATATTCATAAAGAAGTTTCTGAATGGGGGGGCTTTCAAAGTTGTCCAAGTTAATGCAGGCGGACATGTAGCAGAGCGCCGCAGTGCCGATGTGCCGGTTTTATAGTTTTATATAGGGTTTGACGAGGCACATCAGCCGAGTATCAGGCTGGCCCTTAATCGAAGATAAATGAATTACGTCGGCACCCATCATCCATCACTGTCGGTAATTTTAAGATAAAATCCATAATGCGCAGGTTGCTCGCTACTACACCGACCTCACAATATAATCTATAACCTATCATTACCGAGACGCTATTTCGATACAATTAAATTCATTGTTCCTAACAATCTACGATACCGACGTCTTGAAAACTTTGTATGCTACCTTTCACAACATTAACTGAAAAATAGCTTACAAAACTTCGTTTGCATTCAATCGAGTGGATTTCAATCCCTTTTGAAATTCAAACAAAACGACTTGTTTGATTAAAACGGACAAGGTCTCCTCAGCAGTAGGTATTGTAATTGATAAGTACACTGTGTTAGGAAATTGGTGAAAAATGTAGAGATATTTTACCATTTTCCCTTCTACTTTGTCGGAGATTCAATTATATTCATTGAATGTAAATCCCTAGCGTAAATGGAGTCCCAATTGAATCTATTAAGCTTTTATTATGCAATAAGGGAACGCATCGAGGGGCTCAGACATTAGTCGCCTATTGTGAACGAAACGTTATCGATTGTATTATAATTTACGTGGAAATAGACATTACGGGTCCGTATTGAATGTAAAATTATTTTCAGGATTAATAGCAACTAATGTCGTGTATCGTAACCTAATGTAGGTTCATAAAGAAAGCCCTGTTTTTAAGACAGATCTGAGCTGTCTTCAAGTTAAATTTTGTTTTAAGGACATGTTGGATTTTGTAACATAAAGCAGTATTATAACAGTATTATTATAACTGTGGTATTGTGGCAGTGGAGATACCGCGGTGTAGAGCAAAGAGCTGTGTCGAGTTAAGATGAAGAGAGGAGAGATTGTAGGGTATTCTAATGTGTAGTCGAAAAAATTAAAGGGCATCACCAGGTGTAGCTCACAAATTTTAGTATATAAATTAAGATATCAAATTGACCTATTAACATATACAACACACAACACAAATTATAAAAACAGATACAACATATATATTATTATTTTTATTATATATCGACACTTTTATGTATTGCTTGACGGATAGGAAAAGAAGAGATGAAGGATTAAAACAAATTGTAAACTTGCATGTTGGTGGGGATTAAAGGAGTGTATTAAGTACGTTTAGAGAAGTAAAAGTGAAAAAGGTTTTAGGTCAAGTGCTGAAAAGTGATCGGATTATATAGGAATGTGGAAGGGATAATTTACACTGGGTAGTCTTCCGCCTTCGACACGCGGTTACGTCGTCGTGGCGAAGGTGGCTTTGCTTGTTCGAAACGTTGCCGTTGGCGAGCGATCACGGCTTGATGGAACGCACTGTCAAGTGACGTTTTCGGCCAAGGTACTAAATATGTGACGCGAACAGCTGTAATTGCATCAGTGCATTCGGCACTGTCACCATGATTCGTCATATTGAGTTGCGTCATGAAACATAAGTAATTTGCGATAAAAAACACCGCAGTGTTTGGATAAGTACGTGATGGGTAAAAAAAAATATAGGAGCACCAATATTGTGTAATTGTTTGCGAAGTGAACTAGACAGTTTTTTGATTATCTTCGATTGGTCGTAAAACTGTTTGAATGGTTACTAAATAGTAAAAGTATTCCTTATTAAACATGAGCTAGATAGGGCCTAGGATATCGTGAGGCCTTGAGCTCTCGTATAACAGTATTTTTTGTAAATGTAGCAGTTATAACTTGATCTTCTTAGCTTCGGGTAATCATATAGAAGTTTGAAATTTCAGTTAGTTTCTGATAGCACTTATGTTACTTTATAGCCGAAGATAATATGATGAATTAGTGATGCCATAGGTATATACATTATTCAAAGATTTAATTCGGGTAAGTAATACTATTTCACTATATAAATATGCATCATTTTAAAAATATTAATGACATAATCGGAACATACCAATGAACATTAAAAATAACCATCAATTTTGATATTTACTTCGATAATCGTACAATAACCAGCAAAAGATGAACAATTATTCGAGTTACTGGTATCCAAATCACAACATTTAAACTGAGTTGTAGTTTGTTGACCTGTAAAATAACCTGAATAACCGATTTCTTGTTCCTCTAAAATTCGCGATGTTGCCCTTTTTTCTTTAGTTGTAATTTCTACTAGTGATTATAATTCTGTTATCATTTGCAGTAGACTTTTCCGGTGACAAAATGTTTACCTTCGTAGCATTTTGAGTTTTGGTCGGTTACTCCCGAAACTGGTTTGAATTTGATTTTATTTTCAATTCGAATTCGATTTTAAAATTGAGATGGATTTACGTTCGAGTGCTATCAGCTTCGTTATCTGGTTGCTTAGGTCACAGTCAAGTAAGAAAAGGTAAAAATATTTTTATTAACAATCATTTGTCATATTGTAATAATTTAAGTAGACGTGTTATGTAAAAACATGTTCGTAATTCGTTACCGAAAACCTGTTAAGCTAAATTTACAAAAATAAATAAAAATTTCATTAATTAAGTAGCCATAAAGAATAATGACTTCTATTTTAACTATGAAGTAAGCAATAAAATTATTGGCGTTAATTTTCCTGTTTGGATATTCGTACGATTAGCGAAATATAACAATAATTTTAATTTTTTATTAATTCAAGTTTTTAAATTCTTGATTGAACTACTTTTATCTAAAATTTGTGATTTATTTCATTAATAAAGAAGCGAGGGTAGCTTTCATAGTTAAAAATTGAATAAAACCGTTAAAATATCTTTATAATACAATAATAATTTCACCCTCGATCCAAACTCAATATCATCTCTGTTATCGTATATTTTGAAGTTTATTCATGATCCTGCAATTTTCAATCCTAACGAATTAATTGAATATAACTTTATTCACATTCCGCTCGGTTGATGAAGAATCTTTTCTGTAGCTGAGAGTTTTCTAAATCAAAATCCGTATAGTGAAATTGAAAACATTTAAAAATTTATGCACATAATTTATATTTTTAGTTAATTAATAGTTTGAGATTCCGAAAACTTTAGATGGTTGGCATAAAATAAGAAAGGGGTTTTAAACTGATATGAATCGCTTTATGCGTTACGGCAACGTTTCTTGTTATTTGCTTTATGCATATCTCCATCATGATTTAGGGATTCCCTTCACTCACTGTAAGTTTGGGTAAGCCCTGTATATACATCCTATAGTGTTCATAAGATTTATTGTGCACAATGGTATATCATTGATACCGATTTAAGATTAACGAATTTATTGCTACAAATATAGCTAATCCAAAGAATGTTCTTTCTTTTCGATCGTAGTAGGTGGTTGTGAAGTAGGTGAAGAAGAAAGATTTTTAAAGATTTTAAATCATTTAATAAAATAAGTGATGTATTAATTTCTTATAAAGAACACATTTAAGAGCAGTCATTAATAGCTGTAACGTAAAATCATAAATATATAACACATCGAAAATTAAATTTAAAACAAATAAAGAATTATAATCCAAGGTCCAAATAATTTTGCAGCATAACTTAATGTGTTAATCCTATAAAAAAATATTCTGTTTAAAAGATACTTATTTCAAAACTCTAAAATCGTAATCTATTGTAGCTTTATTTGGACCTTCGATTTAATAATTTACTTTGCTGCTTATGACAAATACATTTAGCTGCTTCTGAACTTAAAACAAGATTCTTATTGGAAAAAATTGTTAATTACAATAAAAAAATTTGAAAATTATACATAAAGGGAAAGAGTTTCAATGACAAGAACGTGTTTAGTACATTTTAACTAAGTAAACCCGATTAGTAACAATGCTTTGCAAAAATTCATTTGGCAAGTCATTCGGAAAGTAGGAAGTGTTTTACTGTATTAATATCGTGAATTTTTACAATGCCAAAAAAATTGTAATCAAAATTAAAATACTATAAAGTAACATACTGATGCCCTGCCTGCCTTACACGTGTTAAGGCGCAATTCCATTGCTGTGGACGACCAAGGTACGCACGTACGCGACACTCTTCACTTTGTAGAGAAATGTACGCAGGATAATTCATTGCGACCATCGGACAAGCTACGTACGGATGCATGGCTTGACGATGTCACCTACACCACATCGGCTACGCAGCTCAGCGCGGCGGAGTCGTAGCGGCGTAGCGGGTTTGTAGCGTCGCGCGTCGCCATGTTGTCGACATCGCGCGTGGCGTACCCGTGCACCAAATCAGCTGCAGTTGAAAGGAGGAAAGACACATGCAGCCAGACAAATGGATACACGCACCTAACGTATATAACTGTCTGTGGACATCCTACGCAGCAATGGATTTCGCCTTTACAGTTGGATTGAAATAAATGTCGAAAATTTAATATTTAAGGATAATTGCTTATGAAGGCAACATTGCATTGGTAAGTTCTTTATAATGGCATCATGTGATCCTAATGTCTATTAGCTTGGTTTATATATGTAAATAAAACAAATTGCCAGATCCCACGTACACATGTAAGAATACAGATGTTAGCATAGTAAAAAATAAATATTTAAAGTAGAACCGAACTGGTGAAATGTTGCCGATAATAATTAATTGTTTGATTAGTCTGCTTTACCTACTAAATAGGTCCTATTAAAAACATTAAAGGTAGTTTCACAAATTTTGTGAAGTACATTAAAACTTAAATTTTAATTTAATTAAAATTAAAATTTAAGGACTTAGTTGAACTGAATATTACAATATTATTATTCGACCTTTTATTTCATCGTTTTTTAATCCATACTTCTAGATTAACAACATTTGATTTTTATTACAACACCACAATACTTAACGAAACCAATACATAACTCGCTTCTGAACATTTTAAGGCCATCTATCTATACATAACACACAATTTCACAATTGAGAACTTTGAAAGTGTAGACATAAACTTTACTCTATAAAGCTTTTGAAAAACGGAAAATATATCTATAATTATTATAAGTTGCTTATAAAATCATTATTAATAATAATAATTTATTTCATTATAAATATCCATTTCATTATATGTCTTCCGTAATCTATCTACGTTTTATCAGAAAAGGAGCTTTTTACAAGTTTGGTTAAGTACCCACATCTATAAAAACAAATTGAGTTTTGTTCAAACCAACGGGTACGAGTACGATATACAAACGGGATCGATATTAATACAAAACATCGCTAGTCATTCGATAACGGCGTTGGTTTGGACAAAGCTTTACACCGGACCTGAATGGTTTATAGGAGATTATACAATCTCAGACCGAATCCATTCATCGATAAATTCATGCATATCAAAATATATCCTAAATAAATTCTGCTTCATTCACAATTTTAAGTTGAAACCAAATATCTATTTGGCAATAAAACATTATTCCAACCAAACACATTCATATGGCTTAGAACGGTAACTTTTGTGAACAGAACGTTAAAAAGAGGTCACTGTGTTGTTTTTTTTCTTTTCATATAGTAGAACAAAGGACTGGACGTGTTACCTTAATTAAAAGACTAGCTTCTTATTCAGAGCGAAAACAATTATTTGTGCCATTCGTTTCAACACGAGTCACGTATGGCACGGAACATAAACTCGTTTAAAACAACATTTCATTTAACAATACGCACGAAACGTACAAAATTAACTATAAATGTAAAAGTTGCATCAGGTACGTAAAATGATTCTATTAAAAATTAAGGGTGTGTGACCATTGCATGGAATGAGAAACGAATATCGATTCACTCACATCACTTATTCGATAGAAAGCGTTTAGCATCTGAAAGCTCGATTATTTGGAAAATCAAAATTGTAAAAAATAATTTTTAAATCGTAACACTCGAATATTATAAAAGATAACGTAGACCGATCGAAGTGTAAAGATAAATTAACTGTAACATTTGAACAAATAGCACCTAAACCGACAGCAATACACCACCACCGCCGGACACACTGAATGGCTAAGTAAAAACATGTTTCAGGCAAGCGAAATTGAGTCGTGATTCATAACCGATTCGTCGGATGGCGCGAACCACTCGTTCGAACACTTCGTACGAAAAATTATAAATTAGTTTACAAACTATACTTTAATACAATATAGAAAATAATTCACCCTCGTCACATTCAGAAGCGAGGATGAACTATTTCAGTACGTCATTTAATATCACTCTTTAAAACGTTATATTACAAGATTCGATAGACAGTTATATCTCAACATTGATAATATTCACATCGATACACTCGAAAAATAACTTTACGTATTGTATTGCGGGCTACGCCCAGAGTTCGTAACTTTTGGACAGTTAGAGCGAGCTTGCCCGTTTTTATCAAGGTTCGGCGACGAGGCACACTTTGATTAGTTCCCGCGTCACTTTCCTATTTCGTTCCAACCTTTCAGGTGGAGAGGTGTGCTATCCGTTAGATAGTTCATCTTTAAGCCACTGGGGGACGGGACGGCCTAGTCTGACCAACAGCTTGGACAGAGCCGTGTTGTGGGGCGTGTAGTACCGCTTGAGGAACTTAGCCGATCTCTCTTCCATCGGAGGGTAAACCCTTCCCTTCGATTTGCCGAGACATTTCGTTTTTTCGTTGCTCACAGCTTGGCAGAAGAACCCTTTTTTTGGGTCGTACCTGAAACAAAGACGTGTTTTAATATGGAATTACTTTTTTGCTTTACATAAGGTACGGTTACGTAAAGAAATCTACAGGCTTGAGAAATCTTAAGTGAACAAAGAAAAACAAAATTCGTCCTTAGTTTTACTCAAAGAATGTCGACGAACAGATAAACGTAAGAAGCGATCTCCAGTGTTCTCTGCGAGTGAAATCGCCGAGTTAAATCGTGCAATAATAAAAGCAAACGAAAGTTTGAACAATCGGTGCAAATTGGGCGCGTCAGTGTCGTTCAAAGAGCGAGAGCGAGGTTGCGAGATCACAGCAATTTACGCGTTCATTACGTTCCCCGATTGTTTAGCTCAAATTAAACTTTGATTAGCTTTTTAAAACTGAAGAGAGTTTTTTTTTACTTTAGACATTATTGCTTTCAGATAACGGTACCAACATATTCCATAAACGAATTCCTTAATTTATGTAATTTTATTTTTTCAAATATAAACGAACTCTGTTCTTAACCTTCGCTCTTAAAAACGTTATTTATATCTAAATGGATTAAAATAAATTTCAAAATTTTTATAATACCGAACGCCATTCCAAAAACGCATTAAACTATAACATAATGATGTTATGTATCTGTCATTACACAGCACTATATTTTCATTCATTCATTCATTATTTGAACATCACTAGATATTGTAGTAATGTATAAACCTACACACGAAAATATTTTCGTTTTCAGTTCGGCAACAGTTCGTTCGACGTTGCCACATGCGACATTACTGTAAAACAGGAAGTAGGCTGTCACGCCACGCTGGCGACGGCCAGTGCGGAATTGCAATTTACCTCACTCGGCAACACAGAACAGAAATCAACTAGTCGAGTGTTATAAGTGCTATGTGTGGGCGTGCGTGCCTATTGCTTGTATACGAGTACAGTCTGCTACAGAAATATAAAAATATCTCTACACATATCTGTATATATGTGAAAATTTTGATGGTGGTACAGTCTTATGTCGTAGGCTCGCCTGCAGCGGCGCCACTACCGAACCTATTTTTGCGATAAAGCAGCATTGTGAGAACTGCTGTGTTTCTGTTTGAAGGGTAGTTAGGCAGAAGACAGGAGGCACTGGTCAGGAGACATTCCAACTTAGTCCTTTGGAGCAGCATAGCATCCACATACATATAACCTTAGATAGGATTTCCGTGCCAGTTGACGTTTGACGTGGATGTGACGTGGCTGCAGTGACAACT
>DWKW01002193.1:0-11371 GCA_018250115.1 Doberes anticus
ATATGCGCACGTCAAATGGCAGCGAGACCTCTCGGCTCGTCATCTATCATTCCAATTTGCTTCTATTTTACGATATTACCGCCCAATGGACTAAAGTGTGCTGGAAAAGCTACGGAGTATGTAATCGGCTTTGTACACGAAATGAATAATAGCAAAATTTATGTCCCATTCTATTTTATGTGGATTTATAGTTTATGAAGTCACTCTCAGTTTGTTATTTTGCTCATAACTAGCAAGATAAGCTGATAGATTTTTATACAGGATATCACTACGATACGAACATCAGTTTGTCTTTTAGAAATAGATTAGCATCATGGCTCGATTCGAAACTTTGAATATTTTGTCATTTCAAACAATGTAATGCAAATAATCAATTTGTTATATTTTGTGCTTTTAAATATGCATTTGGGGATATAAAATTGTTTGATTAATATTCTTACTTTTATATGTTACAATAGAGACGTTGGATTTTATAGCAGTATTCATCGATCTATTGCACGGGCCTCCCTGGACCAAATCCACACTATCTGAAGAGACCAGATTACTTTTGCAGTGCTCCATTTGCATCTCAATTGTTCAGCAGAGATTAATGCTATGAGTTGATACAATTTTTGCTTTTTTTATTTAATTTTTTATTCAAACGGAATACCAAACGAGCATGCAGCCCATGGACATCTACATCGAACCTAAACTGGGACATAGCTTCTGTCAGAGGTTGTATGTGGATGCGTTGCTACTCCAGAAGACTAAGTTGGAATGCCTCCTGTCCAGTGCCTTCTGTCTAACTACACCCTTCAAACCGAAAAACAGCAGTTCTCACACTGCTGCTTCACGACAGAAATATGTAGTTGCAGCGGCGGTGCGGCCGCAGGCGAGCCTTTGACATAAGATTCTACCATCATCGAACAGGTTTCCTCATCTAAAATAATAAAATGAGTTCTGTTTTACTTTTTAATACACTTTACATTGATTTAAAAAAATCTTCATTCGGTAGTACATTGCGCGAGAATTAACAGCAATAGCGCGCTCTGTGAGCACTTGATATAAGTACCTGTAGCTTACTCTTTATCGCCTTCTAAGGGTACAGTGCTTACTAGTAATAAATTTATGCTGCTTACGAAGATTTTGTATTTTAAATGTTTTCACGCAATTCATAAATTGTATTGATTAGTTGACATAGGCATAGAACAACGGACGAAATGTATGGTATTTGATCACAAAATTGAATTTTAAATGCACGAAGTCCGTAATTTGAAGATGGTGGTAGATTCTTATGTCGAAGGCTCGCCTGCACCACCGGCCCCACCGCTGCGCCTATTTCTGCGTTGAGCAGTAGTGTAAGAACTGTTGTGTTTCGGTTTGAAGGTTGTAGTTAGGAAGAACACACTGGACAGGAGGTATACCAACTTAGTCCCCAGGAATAGCAACACATTCACATACAATCTCAGATAGGACTTTCGTCCCAGTTGAGGTTTGATGTGAATGTCCACGGGTTGCAGTGACCGCTTAACTGTTATAGTTAAATGCCATAATAGCACATTTCAAGGTTTAAGTATTAAGTATAAAATATATTTTTATAGTAAAATTTTATTGAGACTTTGTTATGTTTTCGAGGGCGTCAATTCAACAGTAGTGACGCGATACTGCGAGCTCTGAAAGCTCTTGACACAAGTGGCTCTTGCTTACTCTTTGCCGACTTCCAAACCGTATTACAAATCGCAAAGTAGTTTTACGAGCTCATGTCAAATATTTCAGTTTTATTGTAACCGTTTCTTACGTACGTAATTTAGGTTGACTTACGATTACCAACATGTGCGTTTCGCATTAATATTACCCGTGGCAGCCTAGATTAATGCATGTAATCGCTAGATTAATATCGCGAACATAATATAAGCTAAGCCTTAAAAGACCTAACCAAGTGAATGTAACTGAAAAATGTTCGTAATTCGTACCTATATATTATAGTGATTGCTTATTATGCGATATTTACTATTTATATAGGTATTTTAGGCGTATTATATTTTAGCTTCTCTCATGACTTTTTTGGCAAAAAAATTGTAGTATAACATGTCGTCTCATTTTTATATTATGTTAAGTTTATTATGTTTATATTATGTCGGAGGCTCGCTTGCATCGGCACCACCGCTTCACCTATGTATTTCTGCAGTAAAGCAGCAGCATGAGAAGGGTGTGAGAGGATAGGATTTCTTAGGTGAGGTTTGATGTGGATGTCCATGGGCTGCAGTGACCACGTAACATAAGGTGACCTGCAAGCATGTCAATTTTTATTAAAAATAAATATTACGGGGTGATAAAGATTTTTCAGCTTATTTGTTAGGCCTAACTAAGCTGGGAAACCTCATTCAAAAGCCCAGAACTCTTAAGAAAGTTGCCCGCCTCCGATGCTAAATTAATATGAGGTAATATAACTAAAAGACTCGACTAATACTGAGAATTGCCCCCCTTAATAATTACAAATTATGTGACAGTTCGCCATTACGTATAAACTAGAAAGGGGAGAACGGGGAAAGGCATTTGAATAAATCATAACTAAATGAGATATTACATACGTACCATTGCGACGCGCCCCTCGGATCTGTGACTGAAATGGATGCGATGACAAAGTATGCCGAAATGTGAATTAAATACACCTTCTCGATTTTCTGTTAGTCACGGTAATAAAATTTTAAAATTTTTATTTTATCATAAAGTACATATATTTAACGAAAATGTCAAGTAGTAGTTCGTGTAGTATTCATCAGCTGTGTGGACTTAGGCTTGGGTTTGGTTAACCGAGAGAAAAAAGTCATCGGAAAAAACTCTCAGCACTTTTGAGGTTAGATTACAAGCACAATTTAAAATACGGTACGGATTTAAAGTCTAAATTTCCAAATATTGTAATTTTTTTGTCATATTCACTTGCTTACATAACTGCATACACTAAAATTGTATTTATCTTTGCATTTATGATAAAAAAAACGATTTTTAACAGCTTTTGCGGATCTTTTGGATGAGATTCTAAAGAATAAATAGTTTCTTTGTACTCTATTAACTTATGTTTTTAACAACTGTTTCAACCTATTTTTTGTACGTATAATATGCATACAACACAGCTACATCTTGTATATATGTACATAATTAAATAAAGGTATTCAAATAGATCGCAAAATCATTTATTTTATTCGGAATGTATAGCGTATATTGGCATAATTTAATATCGATAAATATTTAAAATAACCATGATATACAAATTGTACTTCGTAACTTCCAAATGAAAAAGTTTAAAATATCGAATGTGTATTATAAGGAAAGTGAAAGAAAAATCATGAAATAATAAATAGACGCAAGGAAAACTTCATATGCTTGCATGAGGAACAGAAAATTTACGTACTTCAATACTTTTGCTCAATATACGCAGATTGGTTTGCTAGAGCAATATTCTCTTCCCCGGCAAGAAAATCGCAAATCCGACTCGATAGTTTGCGTCTGTTTATTTTGGAAAGGCTTTAACTTTTGTCTAACACAAACCTTGACATTTTGTAAAATGTGGCATAGGACTAGGTGTTAGGGTAGTGAGCAATTATTTAAAATGCAATCGTAATGGTCGAAAGTCAACAAAATAATATACAAAAACAGTATCTAATTGGTTCGAGCGTTCCTTGGGGGAAATCATGAGTGTGTCATGTATTTTGCTTATCTTGACGGCGACATGCACACAATTTTTTTTCTGCGCCTTTCGAATCACACAATTTTCATTTTCCTCCTTTTTATAATAAATGCTACAAAAGTGATAACAATTTTCGATGATCACTTGTTAGGTTTTCTCTATATACATATATCTTTTTCTATATATAAAAAAGAAACAATTTTTTTTTGTTATTGTATCTATTACTAATATGATTACTTCAATAAATAAAATATAACGAATACTTTATAACAATTTTTAATCTATAGTATCTAAAAATATAAGTTAGTTAATAAATAGGCAGTCAAATAGGTACTTGTGTTGTTATTGGCTGCAGTTTTCACTCGCCACTACTCGTAACTGTGTGCTAGTTGTAAAATTATTTTTTTAATACTTAGGAACAAAAAATCGTAATATGTACCTATGCATGCTTTTTGCAAATATTTTGTATGTCTAAAATTTTCATGAAATAAGAAAAGCTGTACAGAAAATATTAGATGGTGGTAAAGTCCTATGTCAAAGGCTCGCCTGCGGCGTCACCCCCGCTGCACCTACTTCTGCCGTAAAACAGCGGTGTGAGCACTGTTGTGTTTCGATTTGAAAGAATTGGACAGGACGCATTCCGACGCAATTCTCAGGAGTAGCAACGCATCTACGTAAGACCTCAGACAGGACTTCCGTCCTAGTTAAGGTTTGTGAATATATATATTATCGTGTTTATTATTATATTTTTTCGTGTAAGCATTTGACTTAATCATGACTGTCGTACTGTTTGTTCTAGTTTACGATTTTCATATTTATAGGGGTGAAACGCTATTTGCTTAGCTGTATCTTTATTCAAAGTGCATCTAGCGGTTTCTTGAGTGCTCTAGATTTTCAATATTCGCCTGTTGGTAGCATCATAAATCTTGCAAGCGCAGACGCTTGCTACGACAACCTGTATTCCCGGTCTGCTCCGCCTGGGTATTTAATGAACATGGACGGTTAGCTTAATTTTACTCAAACATGGTAACCGTTCAGTTAAATGAGAATTTTTTTAATATTGATATTGATACTTCGTAGACGTTTGTACACTTCGTAGATAATGGAATCACTGCTTACCTTATAAACGTCATACAATGAGAAATAAATGTTACTAACAAATTAATTTATACAATTTAATAGATAATTAGGTAAACCAACCCACGCAATCAGACAGGCATACACACACGCATATGCACATCCACGTATAGACACGCACTCATCCAATCTCAAGCATATACTATAACCGAAATATTGTGGCACCTTAATGGAAAGGAACTGACTCCTGGGCTACAGCTTACGATTTTCTAGGAGTCATGCTTCCAAAAGTTTATATGAAATAAAATTATGGTCTATAAATCATTATTACTGTTACTGCTGATGTTTGTTTTGTTGCTGCTACTTCCAAATCAATATAATGTAAAAAAAACGTTACAACATCGTTCCCGTTACGAGCTCTTCATCTGCGAGTGTGCAAGCGCAATAATTGAGCAAGCGGCGTCAATGTTTAATCCGGCGCGGGCGAAGCCAGCCGTTTATCAATCGTCCCAAAAAACAACATATTTCAATATCCACTGATTAATATCCGCTGCCAGTTCGCCCGCCGAGGCAAACATGAAATTTATGTACTACGACCGAACGGTTTATTTCATTTTGCTTTTTAAATTACGAATGTTTGGCGCGACAATTGGCCGGCGCGTCGCTCCCATCTGTTGCGGCAGCCAATTAACATTTGCATTAGGATTTCGCTTTAATGGACCGGCCACCGAAAACAAGCCAGGTTTATCTGCACCCGGACTTATGTTTTGACTAACGGCGCTATAAAACTTTTGTTCGTATGTTTTAATGTTGTTTACATTTAGTTCCCTGTTCTAGGAATAAACAGTCAGTTAAATCGCAATTACATACAATGTATTTGCGACATTGACACTATATTCAATGAGGTAAATTGTATTAATTGAATATGATGTACTATAAATCCGTATGTAAATAAGGATAATAAAATCGTCAATTTTCATTCCTTTCTTTCGTATTCATTATAGGGATTGAAAATACGAGTACGTCATTCAATAGGTACAGTGCCATAGACGTGTACTTAAAAAAATGTGAATAATGATGTAAGAACAGATAAAATGAATTACTGTTTTTCACTACATCATTTCAGTCTCGACCTCTCACGTCACGCGTCGGGTTTCGAATTTAAATGCAGCTATTTCAAAATGAATGAAAAACTAAAATTTTTGGTAGTTACGTGCCTATTATAAATCAATTATCACTTGTTTTAATAGTAAATAAAAACATCGTGAGGAAATCTGCATGCCTGAGAGTTCTCCATTAGTTTCTTAAAGGCATCTGAAGTCAAACAATCGGGACTTGGTCATCGTGGTTGGCTATGGCCTAATTTAGTATAAGTAATGAACCTTTCATCTCTGATAGAAATTCCGTGACTAACAGGGGGACATAATTGGGTCGATAACTTATGATACTAGTATGTATGAATAAATCAAATTGCTAGGTCAATATAATACCACATTTAGTCATTCATTAATTTCATTTCGAATAAATCATTATGATAAAACAACAAAGGAAGGAAGGAATATAGAACCTTCTCCTGTTTAGAAGACGACTAGAAATCTCTATTTTAATAATTTGGAAGTTTAACAACTTTTATAATACCAAAAGATTAGTTTATAAATGCCCGTGTTAGTACAAACTCTTCCCTGTGCATATATTTGATCATTTGCCTAATGGAAATTTTAAGCGCAATGTTTCTCATATCTACCAATTTGTTCCTAACCCCATAATTGATGGGTAAACTAATTTAATGTTCGGCAATTATGCTAAGACGGTATGGTTTACGGCATAAAATGTACTTCCGCGCTCGACTGCAACGTAACGCAGCAATACTGGGGCCATAAATTAGAATAAGCAGTTTAGTGAGGGCGCTACCGTCGCTTTTGCTCGATTCGCTAATGCCTTATGTTTCAAATTTTGTATTTTTCTTTGGTACTAAATATACGAGTATATTATTAATATATATCTTTATTATCGATAGACATAAGATACCTAAGAGATATAAGTGGACATAATAAAGATAATAGATAAAAAAGACAATAAGAGTAAGAAAAAACAAAATTCCAGTGTCAATCTGATGTTACGCGGTCATTTAAGCCCATAGCATCATCAAATATGTCCTAAGTCAGTTGCTGCTTCAGAAGTCTAAGTTGGGATGCCTTTGTCCAGAGAATTCTCCATGACCACAACCTTCAAACTGAAATACAGCAATGGTTACACTGCTGGTTACAATGGATATTTCTACCGTATATCAACGGTAGAAATAGGTGTTGCGATGGTGTCGCCGCTGGCGAGCCTTCAACATAAGGCTTTACCACCATAATTATAATGAAACGTACTACGTTTTAAGAAATGGTTATTTCATCAGTAATGGTGCGTTTTACCTATTCCTAATAATAATAATACTAATGGGAAATATTTGTGGGGGGTATGATTTTTTTTTGCATATACATATAACTATTCTTGAATGAGAACTTAAATTGTAAAAATATTTGAGTAAAATTTTGTTTTATTCTAAAGCAGTACCATACAATTATCTTTTAATGAACTCCTAGGTAAGCAATTATTTTTAAGTAATTACTATAAAATTTATGTAAGCTGATAGTAATTTTAATAGTAGCATTATTTATCTATTTCGTTAAGCAGTACTAACACTGTGCACATTAAGTAATGTTATAAAGTGTAAGTATTCAAGTTTGGCCTATTTAAATTGTATCGTGCTCAGTTCAGCTAAACAAAGTTAAGCCAAGTTTAATTTTAAACGGCGAAAGTTTGCCACAACAGCCTTTACTGTGTTCGCCAAATGGCATGCCATGTAGTCAGATGCGGTTTCCTATACACCGAAATATACTTGTTTGAGGTGAGTCAAGCTTACTTAGACGTAGCCCATTGGCCATCGAAGTTAGGCTTTGTATTCGTACCGTGTTTGCAGGTTGCAATTTGGCTCTACCTCTGTAGTTGTATAATACACAAACTCGATTCTACAATGGTCGTGTTTGTTATATTGTCTTGTCTTTACTTGCTTCAAAAACATTTTTTGTGGTGAAGGAAAACATCGCGAGGAAACCTATACGCCCAAAAGACATCCATAATTTTCTTAAAGGCATGTGAAGTCAAAGAGTCCACACTTTGCCAGTGTGGTGGACTATGACCTACATCCTTCCCATCGTCGAAAGGAGACCTGTTCACAGTGCTTCACACATCAGTGATGCTACATTCCGCCTTGTACATACTTGTAGAGTTTGTTATTATCGTAATGAATAAGATTAATCATAACTACAAGCTAAAATACTATGAGCACTATGAGACAGAAACAGTGTAAATCGAATAAAGTGTTTATGCATCAATGACTTTTTCCAAAACTCTATTTTTTTAAAATGTTTTAATGAAATTTATACATTCAAATACTAAAATCTAAAAGAAATAAATTACTGCACCAACTCTCCTATTGTATGCTTATGTATAATTAAAACTAAAAACGATTTCAGTATTCTACACGGAACAATAAGATCGTCGGATATTTGAAAACATAAACAATTCCGCAACAGCAATAGTAACAGTCGTAAAAATGGAACTCCGGGGAAACTCAAGAAGGAACTTTTATTAAAATAACAACATTAAGTCGTTAATTTGTTTGTAAAACTGCGCAGACGGTAAAAATTACTTATTCAGAATGGCAGGACCACGACGAAGCAGACTTAGCTGCTTGGCAAGTGTCGCGGCGGTTCTCTATAATTCAGACCCCACGTTCCCGGTCACACCGCAACCAACTAAGTTACAATTATCGAACTCTGATATGGGAATGTAGTCAGAATTACATTCTGAGAAGGGCTATAGATAGAATTATAAATGACGTAGTTTCCACTCTGATTCACTGGCATTTATTGTCGCTGCTGTCTTGGGGGAAACTCTACGTGGGAAACGTTGTCTTTCCGTTATTCAAAATCTTCATTTAATATTTACTCTCACGACTTTATCGGAATGTGTACGCAAAATTATCTCTATTTTACTTGTTGTTTTTATCTCAAACTAAGTAAAGAGAAGGTAGGATTAAGATCAGGAAGGCATTTAATTAAGGCATTAAACAATTTTTGTTACTTTACAGATTACAAAGTCCTGCTAAAAACTTCCAATATATCTTAAATCAAATGTTAACATAATTAAAATCAGTAATTACAGATACAATTACGTACCATTTTTACGAAACATACGGTATAATTAATACAATAATGGCTAATAAACACCTGATTTATGAGAGCCTAAATAATTAACAACAATAAATTTGTCTTCTTCAATTGAATTATTATTTTCGCGAAATTAAAAGGTATAAATATTATTTGACAACGATGAGCCTACAAATAAAATTAAAGAGAATCTCTGGAGAAATAAAATGTCATTAGTTTGCGTAGCGCGCATCCAACATAGTTATTGAGACGTCGGACAAGAGTGATATTAATAATTTATAATAAGTTTTGTGAATCTTTCCTCAAAGTACCCGTGTCAGTATAGATTTAACTGAAGTTATATAATATAATAACAAATCATATTGAACCATGTCTCTTGAGAAATAAAATGTCATTAGTTCGCTCGATGAGTTCAACCAAGCCGCCTTATGGACCCAACGTTGTTATCGAGACGTCGTCGGTATCGGCGTTGTTATTAATGTATATTGTGTTACGTAATTCTATGAAACTTTTCTTCTCATACATTGTCATACTTGAAGAAAGGACTATACACCTTTAATTGATGTTTTTTGCATAAATTAACTGAATAGCGAACGAGAATACAGACCAGGTGTTCTGCAAAATGCACTACATGCAACATCAGGTGATGATGGTCAATACTACCCATGGACTTCCACATCCAACCTCAAATATTTCCTAAGTTCTATCTGAAGGCATACCATACGTGAATGCGCTGTTATTCCTGATGGATAAGTAACGAAAACATTAATTATAAACTAATTAATTATTTTTCATTATTACTATTTCTTAATCATTGACATTGATGAATTGTTGGGAGATATGGCGTAACCACAAAGAACAGAAATACATAATGATACTACTATATTTACGAATAAGTATGTAAAATAGTGAGTAATAGCCTAATGGTGAAGCATCTCGACCCCGCTACGTTGGGTCGAGGTTCAAATCCCGGCACGCACCTTTATTTCTCGTAAATTCTTTTCAAAGTTTTTGAAATTATGTGCGTATTATTCATTAATTATCATTCGCTTTACCGGTGAAGGAAAACATCGTGAGGAAATCTGCATGCCTGGGAGTTCTCCATAACGTTCTCAAAGGCATGTGAAGTCTGCCAATCCGCACTTGGCTAGCGTGGTGGACTATGGCCTATACTCTCTCATCTTTGAGAGAAGACCCGTGCCCAGCTGTGGGACGATAATGGGTTGATGATGAAATACAAAAATGTATTTTTTCTAAAACTGAATGGATTTAATAGAATTTTCGTGTTCATCCCTCTTGACAAATCTAATGTTTTATTGATAATATCGCCAATTGTAACAAAATATCGTATTCTTTATTTATTAAAAAGACAACTTAGTTTTAGGGTGATAGAATCTTAATCATTAATTTTATAGTAAATGCAAGCTGAAGAAGCACTGCACAATAATGGTAGTACATAAATACATATGTATGTTACAAAGCAAAACCTATTTCAAAGTGCGAAAACCAATTAAACGCTATTCAGCGCTGGCGATCGAAATCTAGGTCATTGCCCTCAGACAGTCGCTGGCGACCTCCAATCTATCATCCACTCTCCATTTGAAAGAAGAGAATAGCGTAAAACGCTGCTCGAAATGAAAGAGGTACAATACTGCGATAGAACTGGTCGTGTAATTTTTTTTTTTCAAGAAGCAAACAGCACACCAAATGCAGTCCTAATAATATTAATTTTATAATTGTGCAAATGGTGTATCCATAAGAAATGTCCAATTTAAATTCTTGTATTATTTTTATACTAACAGAGTCTCGAACTAGCATGCAGACCTGATGTTAAATGGTCACTGGAACACGTGGACGTCCACATCAAACCTCAACTAGGACGAAAGTCCTAACCGATGTTGTGTGAGGATGCGGTACTATTCCTGAGAACGAAATTGAGAGAATGCCTCCTGTCCAGTATCTTCTGCATATACACACTTAAAAACAAGTTTTAACATTGCTGCTTTACGGCAGAGACAGGAGCGGCGGTGGTGCAGCCGCAGGCGAGCTTTCGACATGAAACTATCGGCATCATTTACATTTGGATAGGCGGCGGAGATTCGATGGTGGTAAAGTCTTATGTCGAAGGCTCGCCCGCGGTGGCACCACCGCTGCACCTATTTCTGCCGGAAAGCAGCAGTGTGAGAACTGTTGTGTTTCGGTTTGAAGGGTGTGGCTAGGCAGAAACACTGGACAAGAGGCGTTCCAATTCAGTCCTCATGAGTAGCAACTCATCCACATACGACCTCAGATAAGACTCCCGTCTTAGTTGATGTGGACTTCAGTGACCGCTTAACATCAGGTGGCCTGCATGCTCGTTTGATATTCTTTTAAGACAAAAAAAAAAAAAAAATTCAACTAGATTTCA
>DWKW01002194.1:0-11371 GCA_018250115.1 Doberes anticus
TTTGCCCACTTTATACTTAATCTAATATTCTTCTACTTTTTGTAAATATGTAACTTGTGTGGCAATAAACATTATTTTATTTATTTATTTATTTATTTATGTATCTTATACAGACAAGGAAAACAAATATAGAAGAAAAGATCTGGAGCCATAAGTGAATAGTACCAACACTTTTTGTTCTTGTGTCCATGTTGTCTGCACATCATGTTGAAAATGTTGGACACATTCTCATAAATTTTGGTGCAACTGGAGTTTAAATAACGGTCTAATACTAAGTAATAAAATATAAGTTTTTCTTACTTACAGAGGTGAACAAGAGCAAAATTATAGAAGAACTCTTCCCCGGTCAAAATACACGCGTGTGTTAGAAATTGAGCAATTTTTAACACATGATCGATTCCAAAGCTAGTATCAATAAAAAATACTGCAACAACTTACCTGATTTGCCACTCAACGTCACTAAAGACGTCACAGTTTTTTATTAACTCAACCTAGTAAACAATCAGCCAGGCTACATCATGGTAAAGGGTCAACATCGTCTATAAGTACTAGAAACACGAGAGCTGTCTCTAGTGCGTTGCCAGCTTTACAGAAAAGCTTTGATTGCGGTAGAGTCTAACATCAAAGTCTCGCCTACGGCAATGCCACTACTACGTCTATTTCGTTAATATAAAAGAGCTCTTTTTGAACCTTTTATTGATGGAAAAATATGTCTAATCACAGATTTAATAATTCAGTAAGAACGAAAACACAATCGAAGCGTACACAAATCTTAATAGGTGCTATACTAAAGTTAACGTCAAGACTACTAAAGAAAACATGAAGGTCGAAACTTCAGTCTAGACGATAACAAATATCAGCAATTGAATATTTTACTCGCAATCATATATTACCAGGTCAGCAAAGCCTGAGGCGGTGTTTGTGTTTACTTCTCTAGAGAAAAGCAACTGAACTATCGGCAAAATAATTACACATTTTATGTGTTTTGACATTGTGGATTATTAAACGATACAAGAAAAATGTTAAAAGGGATATGTAAATGCGAAATAATATAATACGTCCGATGGAACCGCCGCCAGTCGGAATGGCAGGATATAATACATATTTGTTTTCAATCAAAATGTTATTGACAAACTATAGAAACGGTTTTTTTATTTTTTTTTTCATTTTCACCATCTTTTCAGACCAAAACGCAATGAGTAACAATTTTTTTTTTAATTTTGTTTCACCGTCGCTTGAAACAATGAGTCCGCTTTTAATCATTTTAAATGCGTGCCGAGTTTATAAGACAATATTTGTGCTAAATTTCTGCCGTTAAACTGCTGGTTAAATAAGTTCTGCTGCTGCTGTAAAAGGTAGCAATATCCCCCACTCAAACGTAAATAGAACCAAAGTTCCACCTACGAGTAGGATCATACGCAAATGCGCTGCTACACTAGAGGACCAAGTTTGAATGTAGGAGGTCCAGTGTATTCTGCCTAACAAAATCCTTCAAACTGAAATTAATAAGCTCTCACACTGCTGCTTTACGCCTAAAAAGATGCAGAAATAGCGTCTCCGCAGGCTAATTTATTACAAAACAACTCCATTCAGCTTAGTATTTTATGTGAAAGATCTTAGAGTTTGTTTTAGTTTAGCTTACCTTGGTACTCATCAGTAAGTTTTTATGGTGGTAGAGTCTTATGTCGAAGGCTAGCCTGCGGCGGCACCATTGCTACGCCTATTTCTGCCGTAAAGCAGCAGTGTGAGGACTGCTATGTTTCGGTTTGAAGGATGTAGTTGCATGCAGCATATACTGGACAAAAGGCATTTAAACTTAGTCCTCAGGAGTAGCAACGCATCCACTTACAACCTCATATAGGACTTCCGTCCTAGTTGAGGTTTGATGTTTTGTGGATGTCCATGGCTGCAGTGACCCCTTAACATCAGGCGGCCTGCATGCTCGTTAGCTATTTCATGAGAATAAAAAATAAAAAAATTGCAATATTAATAATGTTAGTATCAATTATAATGCGGAATGTTCAAATACCACAATTTTCGATATGTAGGTTCGGACAAAGTAATGTAGACCACAAAATACCTCTCGAAATATCTGCCTGTATGATGTAATTCGATTCCTCTGTGAAATACGGAGAACCGCATACGACCGAGCGAAATGTTTATTTGAAATTTCCGTTCGGTATGAACTGCTGAATATCGGTACGATTCTCGGTAACCTTTATGTACATGTATATCTTAATTATGCACCTGTATAGGGCATG
Source organism: Doberes anticus (assembly GCA_018250115.1). Taxonomy (NCBI): domain Eukaryota; kingdom Metazoa; phylum Arthropoda; class Insecta; order Lepidoptera; family Hesperiidae; genus Doberes; species Doberes anticus. The sequence continues at coordinate 2,262 of DWKW01002194.1, forward strand.
TTTCGGTTCATGTATTCGACATGGACCCGTGAACCTTATTACTAATGGTTTAAAACTGAAATTAGCTTGAAAACCACTATGCACAGTGTTGCCATTGTTGTTTTCGTTTAATTACAATGCTGATGATATTAATGGATGTCGAAATTATTTCTACCTCTATGTTCGGATTCGGAATTTGAATTTGAATGAAATGTTAAGCATTGTGTCTTCAAACACGGTTTAGTTGATAATAAATTAAAGTTAATAAAAATTAAATAATAAATGATAATAAAAGGTTAAGCATCTCGACCCCGCTTCGGTGGGTCGAGGTTCAAACCCTGGCACGCACCTCTATTTCTCGAAATAATATTTATTCAAAATTTTCGAAATTACGTGCGTATTATGAAATAATTATCACTCGCTTTAACGGTGAAGGAAAACATCGTGAGGAAACCTGCATGCCTGATAATTCTCAAAGGCATGTGAAGTCCACCAATCCGCACTTGGCCAGTGTGGTGGACTATGGCCTAAACTCTCTCTCACCTCTGAGAGAAGACCCGTGCCTAGCAATGGGACAATAATGGGTTGATGATGATCCATAACTACTGCATCATATACATGCATCATCATAGACTGCAGTGACCACTTAATATCAAGTTGCCAGTATGCTCGTTAGGTACTTCTGTAATAAAAAAGTCCTTTATTTCCAATTAAGTACGGTCGCACTTGAGAATTTAAAAAACGATATTCGTTGTAGTGCTCTGGACCGATTACGGAAAAATGCATTATTTTTAAATTATTCATGTAACGTTTCAAGATTGACCAGTAATTTCAGAAAATTCACCAACATTACCATCATTGCCAAAAAAAAATACAGCTACAAATTACATCTCAATCGAAATATCCTTTACTGTCTACAAAATGTACTGTCCAAGACAAGGAAAACAATTTTACTCACACGTGCTACTCAGCAAGTAATTCTGTGGATTCTCGTCTTCGGTGGCGCAAACAAGAGCATCCACTGTTGTGCTCTCCGTGCCATCTTCGTTCTCGGTCACGAAAGTGTCGATACAGTACTTGTCTGGTTCTATCAGCAACCAGGGCGGAATATTGTTTAACACTTCTACGTAAAGTTTTCCATCCTAGAACAAGGCAAAAGATTTTTTAAATTTTATGAATAGCAAATGAGCATGCAGACACACATGACACCATCATGACATAGAGTCTTATGTCGAAGGCTCGCCTGCGGCGGCATCACCACAACGCCTTTTCTGCTGTAAAGCAGCAGTGTGAGAACTGGTATGTTTCGGTTTGAAGAGTGTATTTAGGCAGACGACACTAGACGGGAGGCATTCCATTCCTCAGGAGTAGCAACGCATCCACCTACAACCTCAGGTGTGGATGTCCATGGGCTGCAGAGACCACTTAACATCAGGTGGCCTGCACGCTCGTTTGCTATTCTGCTAATATAAAAAAGACATGAGCATCGATATCAAACCATTGACCAATACTTTTGTTCGAATCTACGTTTGAACCTATTGGAGAAAATGATGTCACATTAGTTAATTGTATCGCTGACCCTGGGGCGTGCCGCTAGCACTTAATATAATACTAACAATTTGTCTCTTTTCATTGTCCTTACAATTTACTGGATTTCTTAAAATCTTAATGGTTATTTTAAATAAGTACTAACTTACTTAATAGCTTTTTAAATGTGGCTTTGTTGCTCATTTGATTTAAAATTTGAGATTAATTGTAGTTAGACATAGGTTTCGAAAAGGCGCCTAAGGAGCTCTTCTACCAGCAACACACTGGCGATTCCCAGCAGACCAGAACACGAACGGTATGTCACAGTAGTTGCCATGCCAGTTCGAAGGTTTAATTCAGAGGGTTCTGTATTCATTTCTTCTAGTCGGTTATTTTTTGGCATATGACAAATTATTTTTCAGCTTCTGTTCTAAGTGTATGTGTGCTTTTCTATGCGCGTGGCGTCCACGACACAAGGGATTAATTACTTATGGTAAAAACAGGATTTTAGGCTCTTAGGCATTCAAGTTTTCCTTTATAGTTAAAGCATGTAATAATATATTTTTTCTAAATTACGTGCGTTTTGGGATTCGAAGGCTTATCCGCCAGAGCGGGAGATTAGATCGATTCTTAACCACTAGTCTAACATCGCTTTTTTTGCTTAGTCATAATAAAATCTCGCCTTTAATGGTCACTTAACAGCAGGTGGCTAGCTCGCCGACTAGACACGTGCATAAAATACAAACGAAAGATTAATTATTTATATCCTAACTATCTTACATCTCACAACACTTAAACTAGGCGTTTAAACCATCAGAGACATTCTGCTTTTCCAACATATTCAGTACCGTGATGTACAACTGACTGACTTAACCTAACTTGCACACTTAGGTTAAGTCAGTCAGTCAAGGGAGAGTTTTTTTTTAATTTCGTCCATGAAACAGTGAAAGGGGAGACCAACACGCAGCTGACTGTACTAATGAGTACAACGTCTGCATTTTCCGATCGTCATCGTAAACTAGGCATACACCGTGTCGACCTGAGCCGAGGACGAGTCTCGCAAGAGACGCCCTCAGGTCGGTCGCACGACCACATCGTCACCCTCTTCTTCTCAGGGCGGAGTTGCGTATTTAGGCCGAGGCTTTCACGCCCGACGCTGTCTCTCACTCCTACGCCTCCCCCACTAGCTCTAAGACTGGGTGAGCCCTTCCCGTTTCCTACAAAAAACTCGGTGAAGTGTAAATGTCATAGGACCCACAGCATGAGACATTAGAAAAACAACAACGTTTGCATCATTAAGTAATTTGTTGTTGGCTTTATTATCCTTTACAGCTTCATTGAATTTTGGAGTAGGAGGTAGGAGGTGAGGTCCAGAGTTCGGCAGAAGAGGTGGTGGGTAATGCTCTGTGATATCCACATATGTTTCTACCTGCAGCGTGTGCGTCGTCTTCGACTGCGAGGACGGTGCGTGTAATGTATTTGCGTATTTGTCTGAGAGGAAGCCCCTCTAGTAATTTTCGGTCGGATTTATTGGCCAGAATGTTTGTATCATCGGGATTGTCCAGTACGTGACTTGATCTCCTGAGAGCAGTCACCTCACCTAGGTGTTGGGTATATGTAGAAAACCCAACTGTAATTTTACTATAAAATTGAAACAGCTTTCATTACTAATATGGTTGGGATGTGCTTTCCTCCTAGTTATTCCTCAATAATGTTCTCAAAGGCATATGAGGGAAGTCCGACGGTCCGCGCTTGGCCAGCGTTTTGGACTATTGTCTGAAATCTCATCTCTCAGAGGAAACCCCCAGCAGAGGGACAGTTATATGTCGATGATGACATGTATTTCTTCGAAGTAGCTCCTAAAGGGCTACTTTATATGATGCGCGTTGGGGATTCCTAAATAATAATGGAAAGTAACGCGTCAGAGTTATTAAGCTTTTTACATAGTACGAGATACAGATAGCAAGATGACGTCACGTAGATAACTAGCACTTGTTGTTCGTCAATTCTCGTTGACCACCGGTTAGCTACTTAGAAATATCTCAACAAGGACTTTCTTTTATTGGCAGTTAAATCGGTACCATGTTGTTTAATAAAAAAAATCTCCGTTAATATCGATGGCACGTCAATGTTTTGGTGCCGTTATGTTAACGATATCGGTCAGTAAGGTAAGGTAAGCTTAGTATTGAAATCAGTTTATATTTTATATATTTTTATACATTTTAATTTTAGCAAACGAGCGTGCATGCCACCTGATGTTAAGTGGTTACTGCAGCCCATGGATACCCACACCAAACCTCAACTAGGACGAAAGTCTTATCTGAGGTCGTATGTGGATGCGTTGCTACTCATGAGGACTAAGTTGGAATGCCTCTTGTCTAACCACACCCTTCGAACCGAAACGCAGTAGTGTTTACACTGCTGCTTTACGGCACCGTCTACCACTCTCAATAAAATTGTGGAATAAAGAAATTCCATAATTTCATTATTATTTCATATTATATTTTAAATTGTACCATGTTGTGATGGTCGAGCGAATAATGACAAGTAAACAATGAACGACAGTAATTTGAATAGCGATAGTTTTTAAATCGAAAAATTAATTAAAAAAAAAAGAATAACGGCTACGAAAAGATGTGTTGACCAAGAGGATATGTTTTCGAAGATTTTCAAAAAATACTCCCACTTCGCTGGCTTATAAAATATTGAATAGATTAGCAAACGGGCCTGGTCGTTGTTGATGCGTGTAGTGGGTGTAACGGTGGTGCCTACAGATTCGACGGTACGGTACTACCATTAAACTTACGAATTATTGGAACATAACGAAATAGAGCCCACAGGCTACCTCTATAAATCGCTTTACATCTGCTATAAAGTAATGAGATTTAACCCTCCCATTCGCGTTTACGACATGCCCACGTTGTCGAAATAGATCAAAATATTCTTTTCTTCGGTCGGTGGGAGCATACGGGGCGGGAAAGTGTTTTTAAAAGCGGCTGTTTTGGTACTGGTAGCCTAGTGGCAGGAATTTTGATTGAAAATCAGTAGAATTTAAGGATTTGAGATTTTTGCATGATCATCAAATAGTAATTTATGAGAGGAATTCAGCAAAATTTAAGAATATTAGTTATCTGTTCCAGAAGCCTAAGTTTGGCTCTTCGGTTTGTCATAGTTCACGTAACTATGAATTTGGTAAAGTTTTGCCCTAACGACAAAGATTCTGGATATAATCCACAATGGCATGCATGAGACTTTTTCAAAATCTCTACAAAAGGGCGTGCAATTCTCACTGTTTTCGTTTTTATTTACGTTTTAGTTGTAGTTTTTGTGTCTCTAGTTAGGTTGTCTTTAAATATCAATGAGCTGTAATGATCACTTAACCTACCAAATCATGAAACCAGCCCGATGACAGCACCAGTCGAAATGGCAAATATGTTATTTTAGATTTTTAGTGAATTCTTAAATTTTGTTGCCGGTATAATATTGCCAATTTTTTTTATTGGAATATAAGATATGTACTTTGAGGTCATGTACATTCAGCGTTTTGCTGAAACCGATCTCCCGTATTCACCCAACCCCTATCTTTTTAGTACAATCCTACAATAGTTGATTGACGTATTTGGGGAGAAAATTCCTTTCTGCTGAATTTGTTTAGACCTCTCAATGGCGCCGAAAAATATTGTGAAATTCTCTCATCTTCTATTCACGCAACGCCTTCGTTTTTCATCATGTTATTAATCAATCTTTTCCGATGGAATTACTACAAGTTTGCGTAGAATGTTTTCAGTTAATGTACTTATTCGAAAATGTTTACAAAGAATTTAAGGTCTTGATAGATTGAAATATTAGATTCTATATAAGAAATATTATTTCTTAGATTTAAGCATTATAATAATCGGTCCAATTAAATAAGCCTTGGTATTTTTTTACATCGAAGAGGGATGAGAAGCAAAGCAGGCTACCTGATGTTACGTGGTCACTACAGCCCATCGACATCCAAACGTTACGTTGTTTTTGTGTGTAAGAAATTTTTTAAACGGTTGCATTACTTGCCTGCTACTGTTGTTTTACTAGACTTCTGTCAGCGAAGTTGTCGCTGCAGTACTCGAACAACTATTTTAATTGACCTCCTAAATATACGATAAAACATATTAAATAGAGATCAAGTTCATTTTGATAAATAATATCAAAATCTAGCTTATATCTCAAGGTTTCAAACTATCATCATACCATGTTTTATTAAAACATACCGTCCAGAGGTTTTTTGGCGATTTAGTAACAAATATCCATTCAAATGCTGAATCCACTTCTGCCGTAAAGCAGCAATTTGAGCACTGTTTTGCCTCGTTTTGAAGGGTGTGCTCAGGAAGAATATTCTAGTGGAGGCATTCCAATCTGTTCCTCTGCTACGCCACGTATGACCACAAATTGGAATTCGGTCCTATTTGCGCCACCAGAAAATTCAGTCCACGGGTTGCAAAAACCACTCTTTGAGATGGCCAGCTTAACAGTTTATTCTTTGTTTTTCTGTAAGTAAATTGGGCGCTGTGACCACTTAAAATTTGGTGGCATGCGTTTTTTTTTGTTTACAGTATAGAAACGAGCATACAGGCCACCTAACATTATGCGATCACTGCAGCCCATGGATATCCCTATCAAATCTCAACTAGGACAGAGGTCCTATCTGAGTTTGTATGCGTTGCTACTCCTGAGGAAAAAGTTGGAATACCTCCTGTCTAATGTCTTCTGCTAAACTGCACCCTTCAAGTCGAAACACAGCAGTACTCACACTGCTGTTTTACGGCAGAAATAGGTGAGGTGGTGCCGCCGCATGCGAGCCTTCGACGTAAGACTCTACCACCATTTAAATTATTACGGCCAGCAGACAACGAAGCATTATCGAATTAATTGAACAATCGCATTAGATCTCCTGAATCTAGATTCGCTCGCTCACTAAAACACTCATATACCGTTGTCAAATACTTCAGCGGTTGCCCTTGGCGCTCCTCGACTGTCTCTATCTTGTTTATTGCATCGTAAATAAATGTAGTGACAGGTTTTATTACGCAACAGTTCCGGAGGTTGTGGGGAAGTGATTAACATCTGTGTACGCATGGCATACGAATGAACGATAATACGACGAGGGAAGGGCACTTTCGGTTTTATCGTTGTTTCGAGGTAGGTAGCATTGCTTTCGTTTATCGCGAACGTGTCAAACTTTCGGGGTAAAAAACTCGTGAAACGCTGTGACATCAGAACGGTGTTTCAGTTCATTGAAAGAAAGAGGTGAAACGCAGCGACATCAGAGCGGTATGTATTTCAGTTCATTGACAAAAAAATGTGAAACGCGGTGACATTAGAACGGTGTGTCGATTCATTAAAGGAAAGAGGTGAAACGCAGTGACATCAGAGCGGTACGTATTTCAGTTCATTGAATAAAAGACGCGAAACGCGTTTGACGACCCGTATGGCCCCGTGGTGAACGTGCGGTCTGCGTTCGGAGGGTCCTGGGTTCGATTCCCAGCGGAGCAGAAATTTGAAAGACGAATTTAGATTTCTGTACCTGGTCTGGGTGTTTGTGTACTTGTTTCTATGTGTATCCATGGCACCCACGACGCAGGTTAAATCCTAATGTGGGGCTTTGAGTGTAAAAGGTTATTTATTTATTTATTTATTTTACATCAGAGCGGTACGTTTTCAATTCATTAATTCAATCAGGATTTCTATCTCTTGAATCTGTCTGCTTTAACGATTATGGTAAGAAGCATGCAGCCATGCATAAAACCTAAATAATGCCTGATGCTCTGTGTAGCACTATAACAGTCCATTTCTGTAGTAAAGCAGCAATGTAAGGACTGTTGTGTTTCGGTTTAAAGGATGTGATTAAGCTGACTGCACAGAAATGGGCGGCAACGTTTCCACTTACAACCTCCAACAGGAGTCCGTCCTAGTTGTTATCCACAACTATAAAAACACCAAAAGTGGGTAAAAAAAGGGCGTGGCATCTCTATAAATCTAAAAGTTTTCAAGGCGGTTAAGTGTTCAAGGCGGTAATCTCAGTGAACACTAATCCGATTTTAAATTGATTTTTATTAGATACTCCGTTTATAAACGGAGGTCCTAGATTCTCCTGGTAACTCCACGACATGGCCCTTACCTTATCCACATTAGGGTCAATCGCGGTGCACAGTTATTTATACCATACTAGACTACACAGTTATTTATGCTTCGCTACACTAGTCATTTATATTTCAAAGTAAATAGTAGTTAGTTTATTAATCTTGCTTACAATATATACGTACATATATATTTGTCGGCAAATCTGTGACGTCGTTAGTTGATTCTATTTTGCGTGTATATTCGCGGACAGGTAGTCCTGAAAAATAGAGGCGTAACGATTCGTAATCGTAATGGTTATTTAGTCTTCCAAAATAGGCTAAGCTAAGTCTAAGGCTAAGATTAAAAGGGATTCGTATTAAGACGTTGGCGATCCGTCGATAACGTTTCTTTCATCTGTCGTTCCTCCAGTGACATTAACAGGTCACTCTCATCCAGAAATCGATGGCCACCGCAGCCGCGCTGACATATTTATTTCTTTCAAAAACAATGCATTTACGTTGGAAACAGATCGGATAAGGCATCATACGATCAATAACTTAAGGGAATTGTTGTAAAATTGTCCGTCGTTCGCAATATTCCATTCATGAAGTGAATCGACGTCTGCTATGCAAATTTAATGCGACAATTCGAATGAATTGTGTTTTAATTACATGTCTTCGTTAAAATCGTCATTCATTACGACGACACTAACTATCGTACAGGTATATTAAATATTTTAAATGTCTTAATTTCACGTCAGCGACGGTCTAGTGGTTGAGAATCTCGACCTCCCGCTCCGGAGAGTCGCGGTTCAAATTCCGGCATGCATCTCAAAATTTCGAATCTGTTATTTATGCTTGTTTTTGAATTATGTACGTATAAGAAATTAATTATCACTTGCTGAAGCGGTGAAGGAAAACATCGTGCGGAAACTTGCATGCTTGAGAGTTCTACAAAATGTTCTCAAAGTCACGTGAAGTCTGCCAGTCCGCACTTGGCCAGCGTGGTCGACTATAGCCTGAACTCTCTCGTCTCTGATAGAAGACCCGTGCCCGATAGTGAAACAATAATGGATTGATGACGAATTTCATCACATTTGACAAGCCGAGCGTGGTGTTCTCTGAGATTAGAAGATAAAGCCTGCAGTTTAATGAAGTGCAGTTAAGTTGGTGAACTGAGAACCGCCCGAGATACTGCCACCATTTGAGTGCGAAAGAAAAACAATTTCAAACAGCAAACAACGACGGCGCATTCCATAGAATGGTCAAAACTCCGGTTTCGAAAATCTGAAATATTATGTAGACTATAAAAAATTTGTAGGCGGTCGTGTTCGATGACATTTTCGAAAATTTAATTGGTAGGGACTATCGTTTGTATGTTTGTTTGCGAACCACCTAAACACCCGCGAATAGATTCGAATGGGACATTAAAAGGTTAAATTAATATGCTAAGACATACATACTGCTATAAGTTTACAGATCGAATCCTCCGTACGCGCCGTGTAT
>DWKW01002195.1:0-11369 GCA_018250115.1 Doberes anticus
CACACATCACTGCTGTATATATTGGAAAGAAATGCTATTTTAATGTGAGTTCTAATTAATATTTCAGGTTGTTGATAATCACGTTATTAAATATATCCCACCAGAGGAATTCAATCCAATGAAAGTCAAAAATAAAAGGTGGCAACAAAAACAAATATCTGGATGTTTATTGGTTGGTTCAGAAACTATTGACCCCAGCACTGTTACAAAGGATTATAGTGGACTTTTCTCCAGTGTTGGGATGTTACCAAAAAAGCACTTATATAGGTTTATAGTATCTCCACAGGCTGCTTTACCGACAGGCACTCCATTGTTTGCAACTCACTTTAGAGTGGGAGATTATGTTGATGTTCGAGGAAAAACGTAAGTATTTCAAACTTTGTAATTAACTAGTTAATTTTTATGTAATTTATCTATGGAATTAATCTAATTAATTTAAATAAACCTTCAGTTATTCATCACCTTCTTAATTATTTTACTTGCATCATAAACCCAATGTACTCCTATAGCATTGATCGAGGGTTCCAAGGAGTTATGAAAAGATGGGGTTTCAAAGGTATGCCTGCATCCCATGGTGTCACCAAAACTCATAGAAGACCTGGTAATATAGGAGCTGGAGGTGAAAAAGCTCGTGTCTGGCCTGGGACAAAAATGCCAGGACATATGGGCAATAGGTATGTATTTTGATTATTAATGTTCAAATATTGAATGAAATCTGAAAACTTTGTAGAATGTTTATTCTACAGCAGTCATTTGTTTAAATGACTGTTGTTTATTGAAGTTGGGATGGCATTGAGTTTGGGTTTTATGCAAGCATTTTTACAGGTGGAGAATGTTACGGGGTGTAAAAATCCTCCGTATAAACACAAAGTATAATGTTTTATGGATGATGGGAGAGGGAATACCTGGTGAAACAGGTGCAATGTGTTACTTGTATGACACAATATTGCCCTTGAGGAAACTAAAAACTGCACCACCTTTTCCTACACACCCTCCTTCTGATGAGCTGCCATTGGAATATTTTGACAACACAATACATCAATTCGAAGAGCCAACAATATCATTTGAAGAAGCTTGACAAGCTTTGAGTCTTCCTAGATTTAGCCATTTATAATTAAGTTGAATGTAATACTAATTAAACTAATACTAATAAAGTTACTTAATAATTCACTTTTTAAGTGTCCATTTTTTACTACTTAGATTAAATGGATAATTTTTAGACTGAGGACCTTCCTAGTAATGTTATGCCAATAATATAACAATACTTGACCAGCCAGAAGTTATAGTTTGGCAGCCCTTTTTACATTCTTTCTTCACTATTTTATTATTTTTTCTTCACCACACCACCCGCCGAAGAATGAAGTTCCACTCCCACCGTCTGGATTCGTGGCAGTCTTCCACGGTTCATTTTACACGCTCTTTTTTGCCACATACGTGTAAGTTATGGAACAATCTTCAAGGAAGGCGCTAAAAAATGCCCTCCTTCAAGGCCGGCAATGCACTGGCGATACCCATGGTGTTGCTCGGGTCCAAAGGCGACGGTGACCACTTACCATCAGGTGGCCCGTATGCCTGTTTGTCAGGTTTACAACATAAAAAAAAAACACTCCTCCCTCCACAAACCTATGTAAGCCCAAGAGCAGTGTTCCAATGCAGATTGGTGGATCTACTTTAAAAGGAGTGAAAGATCCGTCTGTTGGATGTTCTCCAAATGCCTATAAGCACCACTTTGATGGTGGTAGAGTCTTATGTCGAAGGCTCGCCTGCGGCGGCACCACCGCTGCGACTATTTCTGCCGTAAAGCAGCAGTGTGAGAGCTGCTGTGTTTCGGTTTGAAGGGTGTGGTTAGGCAGAAGACACCAGACAAAGGGCATTCCAAGTTAGACCTCATGAGTAGCAACGCATCCACATCCAACCTCAGATACGAATTCCGTCTTAGTTGAGGTTTGATGCGGATGTCTACGGGCTGCAGTGACCACTTAACATCAGGTGGCGTGCATGCTCGTTTGCTATTCCGTTTGAATAAAAATAAAAAAAACCCTTGACAATTTTGTCACTAGCAGTGTTGAAACTCCCCATGTGACACATTACTCAACTTTAAGGATCTACACAAGCCACAATTTATTAATGTCTGCAGTTTTCCCTTAGTGTTATTTATGATATAATCATAGCCATTAAGAATATGAAAGGAAACAGTAAAAAATCTTTAGTATATTTCTTACTTTTATTTACTTTTCACACTTAATTTAATACTCTTGTAATAAAATTATTACCTATGGTACTTACTATACTTGTAACAGTATGAGTATGAGTAAGTCTTATCAGTCTATTTTAAATCTAAGATTTCAATCCACAAAGAAAATTGTTATACCTAATCATAATCTCATGATGCTTAAATTAAATGCATATATATATTTGTGTACTTATTATGCAGGAAAAATCTGCTTTAAAAACATACACATAATAATATTTGGATGAGCATCAAAATCAAAGTTATACAATTTTAAATATTTTATGGAAATCCAATTACCTAAACACAATGAAGATCACATAAATATGTCAGAATTTAACTCTAATCTTAAATAAAAATTTTGACAAATTCCCAATAGTACTTAAAAAAATGCATTAGTATGAATTAAACCAGACAAGAACAAACCAACTGGAGGGTTACACTGCAAACAAACTAATATATTACTTTAAAACGTGTGTGTTTATAATAAACCTTCTTAATGTATTTTTATAATAAAATTCAATCTTGATTCGCGATTCAAACATGGCCACATTTACATACAGGATATTATGTATGTGTTAAATCAAGTACTCCTTAATTTATAAAGTAGTTATTGATCAGTAGCAAATAACCTGGTTGTATTGCTCCAGTTTGTAGTTTTGAATCAGAAAGGGCACAATAGAGTAGCTAGGCTTAATGGGTCTTTCACAGTCAAAGGATTAGAAAAACGGCATGTGCTGGAAAGACAGTGGCTGGAAACTGCTCTAACAAAGGAGATATGGATTTGTTTCTCTGGAGATTCCTGAATGGATGTGCCTATACCACTGAATACATTTAGTTAGTATAAATAATATAGTTAGAAATATATACTAGAAGTATAAGAACACCTATACCCTCTAATAGAAATACCTATACAAACTTTCCTGACTTTTCCTTACTACGCCAGGTATTAAAATATACAATAGCCTAATGCAAAGCGAAGATAATGGATCATCCTAGGCAAGAAAAAGAGTTCTTGGTTGTAAAATTGATTGTTGGTAAGTTTAGTGTCTCCAAATTGTACATAAGGCCTTGAATTTCGAGTACATTAGAATTTCACTGTACATTCCAGTCATGTTCAAAGTTCACCCTAGATCTCTAAGAGTACTTATAACATACTTGCTTGATGTCATGCTGACACTGATGTAATGTTCATAAAATTAGATTTGAAATATTTCCTAATTTATATAAATCATACTTTTTGGTTTCTTAGTAAGAAAACTATTAAACTATTGAAATTTATTTATTTTTAGATTTCTGGTAAAAAATGCATGTCAGATGTGCTGTAATTTTTTAAGTGACAGTTACTTAAAAAAAAATTATGTTTCTCTTACTGTTGATTAGGAGGTTGGAAACCATACCCAGGGTAAGGTTGAGGTGCTCCAGGTGGGGGAGCACCTGGTGCTGGTGCACGAGCATAAGGATATGGAGATGGTGGGTATTGTGCTGGAGGATAGCTCTGTTGATAGCCATGAGGTGAGTATGCTCCACCGGCTGGAGGATAGCCTTGTGGGTTCTGAGAATATGAAGTTTGTGGAGGAGGTGCTGTTGAAACAGAAGGTGCAGGGCTGCCAGGTTGTGATGACGGGTTAGAATAGGGTGGTTGCGTAGCTGGTGGATAGGGGGATGGCTGCACTGAGGGAGGATACTGCTGCCCAGTTGGTCCTCCCTGAGCAGGGCCCCCTGATGCAGCAGTGGCTGGTGGACCATTATTTCCATGAGCACTTGTGTTATATGTTGGAGATTGAGCTGTAGGTGAGCCATATCCAGAACTGGGAGGATTCTGTGAGGTATATCCACTTGGAGGAGGTTGAGGAGATCTATTGGGCTGTGAAATTGGAGTTGAACTATAAGCAGAGGTGGGTGTGGTATTGGGAAATGGTTGAGATTGGTATGGTTGAGGCTGTGATGTAGTAGAATTATATGTACTTACTCCAGAATTGGGGTAATTGGCACCTGATTGTGGGGGAGGATAGGCAGAATTACCAGTATAAGGTGGCTGACTGGATCCACGAACTGGATATGGGGAACTGGCACCAGCAGGACTGCCAGGAGGAGGAGCATAGGGCTGTTGAGCAGATGAAGGTGGATAACCTGGCCCTGGATGAGTAGAAGGAGGATAATTATTAGGTGCTGTAGTGATAGGAGGACCATAGTTGGAATTGGGAGCATATCCTTGCGGTTGTTGTGGTGGGTTAGGTGGACCATATCCTTGGCTAGGTGGCCCATAGCCACCTTGTGGAGGATACACTCCAGGACCACCTTGATATTGGCCTTGATATTGATTTTGTCCATATGGTCGCTGACCATATGACTGTGTTGGCCTTGTTGGCGTGGATGACACCCCAGATGGAGGACGATACTGTTGCTGAGGTGATCCAGGCACATCTGCTCCACTAGAAGGTGGATTGAGTGGTCCTTGAGGTTGCACTGTCCCAGCAGCTAATTGGTGTGGTGGCTGAAAAATAGAACCAAATAAGTTTCAATCAGTTATAATCAATTAAGTTTATGTTATTCTGAAAAACCTATGTATAAAAGGACTCTGTTGTGTGAAAACCAATAAGGTTTTTTTTCAGGGTTCCTTGATGTAAAGCAAGCTCCTAAAGTCACACATATAAGTATTTTTTTACAAAAATCTAAATAAGCCAATTTTTTATAGTATCTGTGTTTTGCGGTTGGTTCATTGAAATTTTTCAGTAATTTAATAAGTTTAAGATAACAACACAACAAGTATTTAACATTTCTTTGATGTTGAGCAGTTGATTGTATACATCCACTCAATGAAATTTATTTTCATAATTAAAATCAGTTCTGCAGGAAAATTTAAAAGCAATTGCCATTGTCTTCATTTTCAATTTACAAGACCAATATTATAGGTAAAGAGACAAATAAAAGTTTATTTCTAGAAAAAGCGTTTAAAAACTTATCTATATGTTCAGTAATAATGAGTAATATTCCGTAATAGAGCATTTATAATACATTTTTGAATCGACTTGTATCTAACTACTGTGAGCTATTTACCGGTAAGAGTGATTGTATATTCTGAGTAGCATCCGCCACGGAAGCTAAATATACCAAATTTCTGTGTAAGACTTGTTGATACTGTTGGCATTCCATTAATTGGCCTTTTGATTGATATTCTTGAATAGTTTGAATCAAATGGGCATTCTCATCCAACATTTTTTGAATTTGTGCAGGACTCAATGGGGGCCTATTACCTCGCGGCGCGAAAGCCACAGACATAATTTCAGAGACGTTTTACTCAAAAAACACGATTTACAACTTTAAACAATATACTACAATACGAGTGGCAGAAAGTAATTCAAACAGTTCACAATAACTAAATTGTAATCTTGGTTTTCATTTAACGTAGTATCTTGTTTAGCAACACTTTTCCGACATGACATGAAAGAAAGAAAGCACACTCTGCACACTATGGATGGCACAATCAGCGCACATTAAAATTCTAAATTATTGTTTTCATAGATAAAATATTTATGATTTTTACTATATCTGTTTTCACCACAGATTATGTAGTAAATAAAATGTAGATAAAATTAAAACGAATAGTACTACAAATGGTACACTTTAACGTTCACTAAAAGTATATTTGAAATATGAGGTTTTTTTAAGCTAGGTGGCAATTTAACTAAACATTTTGTGTAAATCACATAAATCAAAGCATATGGTAGCTTTCACATGAATCTTAATAATATTGTTTAAAGTAATGCTAAGACAGTGTCATATTGCCAAATTGTTTAACATAGTGGATTTTTTACTCTTATCTATGGTATTGATTGACAATGACGTTCACTGATCCGTCTGTTTTTTGATCTAAAACAAACCATAAAAATAATTTTGAATTTCGTACGTAAATAATCTAATTACTTGTCTGTAATTAATAACTTATATGTGGGAATTAAGAATGTAATGTAATATGTATTTTACATATTACGATGATCAACATTGAAATCGATTCTACCTTAAAAGATATACCTCCACACAATTATATTGATTGTAGTATTTATACAGTTGATTTCTGTGATTTAAGTTACAGTAATTTTTATGAAAATTTTATGGTAAAGAATTTGCCTTGTATTGTAAAAAACATAAGCTGGGAATGGGAATGTTCTAAAACGTGGATTACGAACAATCAAATAGATTATGATTACATCTCAAATACATATGGGGATATAGAAGCCCCAGTTGCAGATTGTGACAATGTCGATTTTAATGCTCACTGTAAATGCAACATGAAAGTAAGTGATTATATGAAATATTTAAGAAATGAGAGAAGGGATAAAACACTTTATCTTAAAGATTGGCACTTGAGAAGAATAAGGCCAAGTCACAAATTTTACCATGTACCTTTCATTTTTGGTTCAGATTGGCTGAATGAATATGCTGAAGATCATCAAGATGATGATTTTATGTTTGTCTATATAGGACCTTGTAAATCATGGTATGTATATATAGCAATACAAACATGTAATAAAACTGTAACTGTTGCTTTTAAAGAGATTCATGTAAATATATTGTTTTAGGACTCCTTTTCATGCTGATGTGTATTCTTCATATAGTTGGTCTGTAAATATATTTGGCAAAAAGAAATGGATCTTACTGCCTCCAAATGAAGAAGAAAAATTAAAAGACCCACTGGGAAACTTGCCTTTACTGTTTAATCCAGAGCAATTTCAAAATGTTAAGTATTATGAGATTATTCAAGAAAAAGGAGATGCAATATTTGTACCATCTGGTTGGCATCATCAAGTTACTAATTTATTAGACACCATTTCCATTAACCACAATTTCATTAATGCATGTAACATTGAATTTGTATGGAACTCATTACAAAAAAACCTTTTGTCTGTAGAAAAAGAGATTCAAGAATTTAAACAAACCCAAGAGTTTCAGGAACAATGTCAGCTAATACTTAAATCAGTTTTTGGTATGAACTTTGTTGACTTTTTACATTTTATAGCTCATATAGCCCAGAAAAGATTAAACCAAGTAAATAGTGGATGTTACTTGGGATTTAATAATTTTCGCTTTGGCATTAAACACATCATGTTTGATCTAAATATTTTATTAAAAATATTAAATTCTGTTCAAAACCACCCTCAATTCACAAACAAATACATAGGATCCCATCAAATTGACACCATCACAAATATAAAAAATTTGATAACCCTTAAAGTTCCTCAATAACATATTATGCTTTTCATAAATTTGATTTAATAGGTGAATAAACTGCTCCTGTATTGATAAATTCGTTGATTTCTAAATTGCTATATCCTATTTCTTTTAGTATTTCTATTGTGTGTTGGCCTGCATGGGGCAATGGCTGTTCACCACATGTTTCTGCTGGTGTCCGTGACAGTTTGGGGGATGGTCTGGGTACCAATACATTATCAGCATTTCTATAAAAAGAATTCCGACTGGCATTGCATTCATGCTTGGCCACAGATTGGAAATCTAAAACTGGAGTTACACAAGCATCTAAATTTTCAAAGATTTTACTCCATTCCTCTTGCGTCTTTGAAAGAAATACCTCTTCAAATTTTTTTCTAGTTGATTCCAGATCTTCACCTTGAAAATATTTATCCTCTGATAGTTGTAAACCTTTTAATAAATTCAAGTAAAACTGTGGTTCCAATGCACCTACTGCCATAAATTTTCCATCTTTAGTTTTGTAATTACTATAAAATGGTGCACCACCATCCAAGAGGTTTTGTCCTGGTGCACCACCAGTCCAAATAAATGAATTTCTGGATCTAAAAAACCATGATGCCACATATGCCGCTCCTTCTGTCATACTAGCATCTATCACCTGCCCTAGATTAGATTGTGTTCTTTCATATAGGGCTAATATAATACCTAATGCGCAAAGAACACTACCACCAGCAAAATCTGCAGCAAAATTAATTGGAGTAGGTATTTCTTTATTTTTTCCTAGCATATGGAGTAGACCAGACATAGCAACATAGTTTATATCATGACCAGCTTTATGCTTATAAAACCCATGTTGACCATAGCCTGTTAATCTTGCGTATATTAATCTGGGATTATCTTCCAGTAGAGATTGTGGACCTAAGTTAAATTTTTCCATCACGCCTGGACGAAAAGTGTCTATGAGGACATCAGATGTTCCACACATTTTTTTAAGAATTTCAACTCCATTTTTAGACTTCAAGTTAATAGAAATTACTCTTTTTCCATTGGACAACACATCTAAAGGTTGAGCTTCAATCTGCAATTTTATTTAAATATTTTGTACAAATACACAGAAAAGTGTTGTAACCTATCAACTAATTGTAAACAATCAAATAAATGTATGAATGAGTTGTTAGCTTATAAATGCAAGTAGTTAAAATATTGATTGCATGTATGATTAGAATTTTTTGATAAATGAAAAAATGTTTTGTCAAAAACAATTATATAATAATTATAATCGAATATATACAATAATTATAATATAATAATATGCATATCTAATAAATGACTTCATATTCTGTGTATATTTATTAAATTTTAATTGCAACCCTTATTACATCACCCACTAATATGCCTAATGTACTAATTTGGTACTTTTGAGTCTGTGGCTGTAATTATCACAAAATGAAAAATACATTTTTAATTTCAAACATTTGTAGATACAAGACTCATAGTATTAGGTATAGAGATCAATGTTGCTGGGAATCCTGCTCATCAATCATTTGTCTTGACTGACAGCAATTTGAAAAATATCACTATTGTGGGTTATTTTTATTATATACATATATTGTATATAATCTATATATATATATATAAAATTTGTTATATATATTATTAAATATATATATATATATATTAACAGCAATAGCAAACAGGCATGCATGCCACCTGATATTATGTGGCCACTGCAGCATGGCCTGCAGGATACCCATGGGAACATCCTACTGAAACTCCACTAGGACAGAAATGTTATCTGAGGTTGAATGTGGTTGTGCTGCACCTCCTGAGGTTTACATTGGTTTGCCTTCAGTCCAGTGTCTTCTGCCTAACTACACCCTTCAAACAGAAAGAGCAGTTCTCACACTTCTGCTTTACAACAGAAAAGGAGCACTGGTGGTGTCACCAGAGGTGAACTTGCGACATAAGATTACCACCATAATTAAATAGTAACTGTATGTATGTTTTGTGTAGTGTGGATGGATGTCATGAATTTAGTTTGTATAGATGACAATAATCATGTTTTATCATAAACAATTGTGAGAAGTTTCTGTTAGTATATGTTTCAATTGAATAGATATCAGTTGATATTGTATCTGAAATTTAATTGATTAAATGAGTGTACCATTTGATTTTAATTGAGAAGCTTATTGCTTTTTTTAACTTTACTTATTAACTTTCTTAACTGTTTGTGAGTTTTTTAAATGCAATTTAGCAAATTATAAGAGTTATGTAATTTGTTAGTTGAAAAATAGACAGACTTAAAGAACTTTACCTTTTTTAGTTCTCTTTGAGCCTTTAAAAAGTTTATTATATCTGTCTTAGCTGTTCCTACTGCGATACAGCACAGATTTTTTCATCCAAAAAATATCTAAGTTGTAAATGCCCAGTTATCTGATTGGCAATGTTCTAGAAATAATGTGTCAAAATATTATTAATTATTATTAAGCACTTGACCCACCATAGATTTGTGCAGGTGCAATTGGCTAATTTTTATTTTTTAAACAAATTTGTGTCTGATATATTTAGACTACTATGTGATCAAATGAATTAGTTAGCGCTCGAGAATTGTTTTTTAGACGACTTGACAGACACCAACTTTTTCTATTCTTATTAATAAAAAATTAGAAGGTGATAAAAACTTATAAACTACTAAAAAAAATCTAGAAATGATAGTAAAACTCATCCATATCCATTGCAGTGGTTAAAAAAAAGTAAGCGGACTTTGTTTTTATTTTATACTAGAAATTAGTGAACAAGTATGAACTCATATTTGAGTAGGGTATAGTGGATTCTCGAATAGAAATTGACGATAAGTATTTAGTTGTGTAAATTCAATATGCAAAATGGCCACTGCATCTGACATGTCTTGCACACTTGCACGCCTAATTCAAATTGAAATGTTGTAAATAACTAGGTATAAAACTAACCTTGTTTACTACAGTAACTGTAGCTCCAAAATCTGCCAAAATAGCTCCACAAAAAGGTCCAGGAGCTAAACCCATCATTTCTACAACTTTTACTCCTTTTAAAGCCATACTTCTCACGAAATGCAATTTTTTTGATGGTAAATTATTATGTTTTATTAAATGTTTCGTTTCGCAAGGCACTCAGTCAGTGTTGACAGTATACCTACTAGTGTAGAATAATATAAACGTAGGTAGATGGATGAAGTATACTTTGTGTTGACATTGGTGGTAGACAGAGGATGAAGTAATATACCTATTTATTTATATAGCAATGTAAATGTATTAAAATATACTCTGTGCAATTAACTGCCGAAAAAAAGGTCTGGTATTAAATATAGTAATAACAACAGACTCATTAGAGCCCGGCTTGCAGTAAGCACTTTGATTAGTGAATGAGTACCTACCTGACTGAAGATGTTTGGACCATGCATACCTAACTGATTAGTAAGAGTGGTTAGCGGAATTAAGCGTCTCGCATAACTATTTTTATGTCAGTAGTTACGCCCCGTTTTTCTCTTCACTCGTAGTGTGCCCGATACTTAAAAATAGCGAATAAATAATTTATCGACTTTGGTCATTCTGGGGAAATAAATACCTATATTCCATGGGATCCTTATCAGCAAATTTTAAAGGTACTGATCCACGTGGTTTTTCACTCTCGTTCCCATTGTTTTTGGTCTTGCAAGTTCCGTATTCCGATTCCGCATGCGCTTTTTGTCTCTTTTTAAGTTGTTTCTTGTCCCGAGTGCAATACTGAAGATGTTGACACAATGAACAAATAAAGACATAATTCCTATTAAAAAAAAAAAAAAAACACATGTGCAGTTCACACGCGGTAGAAGTGAAACCTTCAAAAAACTAAACTTAAAATAAAACACCGCATAAAGAGTAGATCGAGATAACAGGAAACACTGTATTTA
>DWKW01002196.1:0-11365 GCA_018250115.1 Doberes anticus
GGTGTTTGTGTGCTTGTTTCTGTGTGTGTCCATGGCACCCGCGACACAGGTTAAATCCTACTGTGGGGCTATAAGTGCGAAACGTTATTAATATTAAAGTCAACGTGGTTCACGTACTAATAGACAGCACTGGATTACACTGGATTCAACGATTCCTTCATGTTAAGAAGGAAGGCAAGTTAATCATTAATATAAAAAATGAATCCCAACTTCGTAACTAAAAATGTGAAATATTGTTACTACTGAAGTTCGTTGATAGAAAGTTAAGCATAAAATTTTACTATAATTTGCAGTACACAAGATTGCCACAAAAATACATATTCATAGACATATCATAGAACTTTTTTTAAGTTGGTAACTTGCAAGTGTCGACACTCACCTGTTACATGCCAGCTTCCACTTAGGAGCAGCTGGATCTAGGACAAGCACGCCGTCACAGTCCACACAACCTGACACGCCTGTGGAGTTGACACCATAGGAGCAAGTAGGATGAGTGCACGAGTTGCAACCGAACCCTTTCTTCATATCCCTGAAAATCAATAAAAACAAGTGTTACTTATACTCAAGTGTGATATACTTATATGTGAGTGTGAGTCACAGCATTGTGATTTAGAATCTACCCATTCTGGTGGGTTAAATTTCGAATATAAGGGCAGAACACTAATTTTTCATAATTATCTGCGTATTAGAAAATGTTTATCTATCGCTTGCTGAAACGATCAAGGAAAACCATCGAGAGGAAACCTGAGTATCCCCCTTAACGTTCTCAAAGGCATATGAAGTCCGCCGATCCTCACTTGCACAACGTGGTGGTCTATGCTCTAAAACCTCTCATCTTCGACCCGTATGGCGCCGTAGTCAACGTACGTTCAGAGGTTCCTGGGTTAGATTCCAAGCGGGGCAGAAATTTGAATGAAGAATTTAGATTTCTGTACCTTGTCTCGGTGTTTGTGTGCTTGTTTCATTGTATATCCATGGCACCTGCGATACAGGTTAAATCCTACTGTGGGGCTATGAGTGTGAAACGTTATTTATTTATCTCTGAGAGGAGACCCAAGGCAGTGGGAAAAAATTAGTTGATGATACTCATGCTATGCCAAAAGAACTCAATTTCATGTTTACCACTGCCATAGATCACATGATTACCATATTTTACTCTAATTCCTTTATGGCTTCGTTATGAACCTTCACTCTTGCATGATAGATTTTATTTTTAATAAAGTTGCGATTTGTATGTATTAAAATACATGTAAAAATGAATCTGAACCGTCACACTGAACAAATCAGTCTGAATACCTAGCTGCCTATGCATATCTGTTATGAACTTTTGAAGCCAGGCTTTATCCGGTCTTATTGCTTCAATGTAATTTTCCAAACACTTTCGAGCATTGACTTACCTGAAGGGAGGATGGTTGTAGCAATGAGGACAGAGCGGGAAGCTCTTGCCCTTCGGACCCGAGGACCAGGAAAGTAACTCGAAGTCGTCCAGCGGACACTTGAGCTCCCTGTATATACGCACGGTTCCATTCTGAGGCAGCGAGTACGTGTCGTCGCAGTGCGAACAGTGAAGACGCGCGGGTTTTGCCTATAATTAAAGTCTCATTAAATAATAATAATAATAATAAATAAGAACGTTTCACACTCATAACCCCCCAGTAGGCTATAACCAGTGTCGTGGGTGCCATGGAAACACACAGAAACAAGCACACAAACACCCAGACCAGGTACAGAAATCTGAATCCATCATTCAAATTTCGACCCCGCTGGGAATCGAACCCAGAACCATCCAAAGGCAGACCGCACGTTTACCACGGCGTCATTCGGGTCGTCAACTCATCTCATCATCGGAGCTTTCCCACTGCTAGCTGACACCTCGTGATGTCTGCGAAGATAAGGGTTAAGGCTATCCAGGACGCCAAGCCTAAGTGTAAATTTCACATATAATTGCTTCACATACCTCACGAGACGAAATTTGATGAAATTATAATATTTCAAATATAGCGTAGTTTCTTCCTCCATAGTAATGATCTGCTGGTTTTGTGTGTAACAATTTCGGTTCTTTGTCTACGTTAATATAAATAAGGAAAAAGAAACAATGTCTTCCCCACACGCTACATAAAACGAGTAAACATCTCAATTATTACGATCTATAAGCAATGCTTACCTGTATATACTTCATATAACGCCTGCATTTTCCGCATCGAGAAAGCGCTTTGCCGCTCGACTTCAACGACGAGAAGCTGACTTCAAACAACTGATCCATAGCGTCTATAGAGCGGACAAAGTACTGGAACTTTCTACGGAATATCTCCGTAGTGTGTTCCAGCACTGCGAGGTAATCCGCCTTGTCGGCCGCTATGAGATTCAGTTGCTCTTCGACCGCGGAACGCATCGTTGGTAGGACTAGTTCTGGATCAATCTGTAAAAAGACAAAGTTTACTAGTCAAAAGAACGAATTGAATCAATGAACGAATGAATTGAACCAATGAACGAATAAATTGAACCAATGAAGGAATGAATTGAACCAATGAACGAACGAATAGTTTCAGCTTTAAATTTAGTAGTAGACCCCAATGTGGCTTTGAAATACAGTCAAAATTTTCTATTTGCACAAGTATCGGCTTTAAATAAAATCAGATCGCTCTATTTCACCCTGTAATCATATTAAAATATTTAAAAAAAATTACAATACATTTTAAAGTGAAACTTCTTTGCTGACGGGGTAAAATTTTTCAAGCGATACAAAAATGTAAAACTAGGTGAGGAGAACAGCAGTGTATGTTTAAAAAAAAATACTATTATGTTGGTCTTAGAATCCTCTTTTATTTATGAATGGGTAGCTAGCTGACGAGCAAGCAAGCCAACAACATTTAACAGTCACTGCAGCTTATGATCGTTCTACATCTAACATTAAAAAGGACTAATGTCTTATCTCAAATTGTATATGAATGCGTTGCTACTCCTGAGGCCTATGTTGGTTTTTATGGTGGTAGAGTTTTATGTGAAAGACTCGCCTGCGGCGGCACAACCGCTACACCATTTCTACCGTGAAGTAGCAGTATGAGAACTGCTGTGTTTCGGTCTAAAGGGTGTGGTTAGGCAGAGGACACCGGACAAGAGGCATTCCAACTAAGTCCTCATGAGTGGCAACGCAACATACGACCTCAGATGGTACTTTCGTCATAGTTGAGGTTTGATGTGGATGTTCATGGGCTGCATTGACCACTTAACATCAGGTCGCCTGCATGCTCGTTTGCTATTCTTTTACGATAAAAAAAAAAAAAACCTGTTGGCATAGTGTAGTCTGCCTAGATTAGTCGAATTCAGCCATACCTTCTGGTATCCATGAACGAGAACCACACCCAAGCCGGTTGGCACGAGGCGTCGGCCGCTGCCCACCGTCACGTAGTTCCTCTGACAGATGTTGTTTATATGCACTGGTATTGAGGCATCCGTGCCAATGCCATGTTTCTCCATGAGTGTGATCAACTGGAATATTATAATAGAACTAAATTTTCACCCGAGACATAGTCGCCGCATTGAGTGCTATCTTGTTAAAAATTATGGCAGTATTAAGTATAACTATATGCTTATAAAATGTGAAAAAATCATAAAAACTATTCAGTTGGGTTTGGCTTTCCTTCATTGACGAACCTTCATTCATTCAGGGAATCCTAATGTGGGACTATGAGTGTGAAGCGTTATATTTTATTGTATTATTATTACTCACCTCATATTATATTAGTGAGTGATAGCCTGATGGTTAAGCATCTCGATCCCTCTAAGGTGAATCGAGGTTCAAATCCCGGCGCGCACATCTATTTTTCGAAATATTTTCTATTCAATATTTACTAAATTATGTAGGTATTACAAATTAATTATCACCCGCTTTAACAGTGAAGGGAAACATCGTGAGGAAACCTGCATGCCTGAGAGTTCTCCACAACGTTCCCAAAGGCATGTGAAGTCTAACAATCCGCACTTGGCTAGTCTGGTGGACTATACTAAACTCTCCCACGTCTGGGAGGAGACCCGTGCAGTGGGATAATAATGGGATGATGACGACTCACCTCAGATTCCGTAAGATAATCTGGCGGGGAAGTCTGGCACTCCACAAGCCTGTGATCGTGGGCCTTAAGCACGTCATCCACGTTCCAGAGTGGTACATACTCGTCCTTGCCTAGAGCCTGGGAACAATTAAAAACATGAAGTTATAGGTCTACTGTAAAGATTATCTACAGTATTATTCGGTAATTTCGTAGGTATTACATCCAAACTGTAGCTGTAGGTTTTGGTGTGTATTGTCAAGGAAAGTATGATTAAAAGCTACAGTCTGTGACGAGGTCATTGTGTTTACAAATACAGACCTGCCAGTGCATGATTTCTGTGTAGCTGGGGTCAAAGAGTGTGTTGCCGCGGCATTAGAAGACCTCGGAGCTAAATGTGATGATGAGCGTGGTGAAAAGCTAGTTACAGTGTGTAACGAGGTCGTTATGTACACACATACAGACCTGCCAGTGCATAATTTCTATGTAGCCAGGGGTGGCGAGCGTGTTGTCATGGTAGTAGAAGATCTGGGAGCTAAATGTGAAGATGAGCGTGGTGAACAGTTAGGTACAGCGTGTATCGAGGTCGTTACGTGCACACATACAGACCTGCCAGTGCATAATTTCTGTGTAGCCAGGGTCGACGAGCGTGTTGCCACGGTAGAAGAAGGTCTCGGAGCCGATAGTGAAGGTGAGCGTGGTGCAAAGATAGCGGCAGTCGCGAGATAATGTCGCTATGAAGTGACGGGCGATGTAGTCGTAAATTCGCCACATTTCGCCCTCCAATTCCGAGTCAGCTGTGGAAAAATGCCCATTAAGATAAATTATTTTGACATTTCGGCCAAGTCGTTCGCGAGTCGGACTCGCGCACGAAGGGTTCCGAACCATCAATAATATAGAGCAAAAATGAGGAAAAAAACACGATGGGAGCCCCCTTAAATATTTGTTTTATTTTAATTTAACTATTCATTTCAAAAATAAATATTTAACAAAATATTGTGTGAATATTTCAAGCGTCCTACCTGTTACGGTTATCCATATCGAGCAAAAACAAACAAAAAAATCACGTTTGTTGTATGAGAGCCCCCTTAAATATTTATTTTATGCTGTTTTTTAGTATTTGTTGATATAGGATCCTGTAGTAAAATTGTTCTTGACTACTATTTTATTTTAACGCATTGCGTTAAATGTCTATCCGTCAATTTGGTAGCTTATTAATTTAGATCTCTATGAATAAAAACCATTTAATCCGAAAAGAACTTACAGGCTGGTCTCAATGGAGTGATGGGCGGATGGTCGCCAGCGTCGTGACCTTTCTTTGGCTTGTTGATGCCATTTGATATCAACGCTCGAACCTCAGTTCCCCACTTGTTGGAATTTTGCTGTTGACGGAGTGTGCTCCTGGGAAGTTATATAAACGGAAATTATTCTTATAATTAAAATATGAATTTTAATGATGCCTGTTAATGGTAATGATAATAAATTTCTTTAGATTTAGGGATTTCTATCAAAATACAATGTTTTTATATTAGTGAAGTAAGAAATGATCAAGCAGTAACACATTATTAAATTACCATTACTTTACTGTTAACTACAAAATAAGGCGGAACTTTGGAAAAAAAAGATTCGATCAAGTGTGAATTGGGCTGGCACACAATGATATGCTGTAGAATTCGTCAAAAGTTTATCAATGTTTTGCGATAAGAAAATAATTACATACAAATTAATTAACTATTCCAGGACAGAGGTCATAAAACAGTCACTCAAACTGAGTCGAGAACTAACAGTAGGTGCTGTTGGAAAGGTGAAAGTTTCAAATGTATTACACCAAATATTTACATTAGGTCCAAATTCTCGGGATAGCTGGTGGTTTCCGTTCGAGGATACGAAATGTAACCTTGTGTATACAAACGTTCTGCTATCTGTGGACAAATTGATTTCTTTTGATGAAAAAATAAACCATTATAATTTACCTCTACATTATAATAAGGGGCGTTCTACACTAAAGACGTCAAAATTTTTCTAAGTTATAAAAATATTTAAGTCTAAATATATGTTTTCAACCTATATCTCCTGCTTACGTATTTTGTTGGGCACGAGTCTCTCTCAGAGATCAGAAGGGTTTAGTTAACGACGCTAACCAACTGCAGATTGGCGGAATTTACCTTCCTTTAAGAACATTATGAGGAATTTTTAAGCAATTCTGTGGAATTTAAGCAAGCTGTGGAATTCGTACCCGGACACACTGGACCAAAAATTCCACTGCAATGGCGTAACCAGCCCTTTAGAGCCCAATGCAAAAAATGTAAGTGCCTCTATTGGCCTATCATGAAAACGATCTCGGACTGCCGAGCCTTAGGCGAGACTTCGGCTAGTCTACTGTCGAGACAACTGAAAGCTAAGTTTCTGAACTTCTCCCTTTTTTCAAACCGCTTTCATAGAGGCACAGTAAAATAATTTATTTATATGAGGTTTTTTACTTATATGAGGGCCCTCTATAAAAAATGGTTCTAAATAATATAATCGTTTGTAGCCCGCCGGAGCCCAGATGCGACCGCATTGGTTCCAATGGCGCAACTACGCCACTGGTCCGCTAGACTACCACAGATCTTTAAAGTAATTCTTTTCAAAACTAAACCAACCTGCATAGCATGATGGGGTGACATTCCCAGACCGGCACTGGCGACTCTCATGAGCTCTACGGTATTCAGCGCCACTGGTCGCGACTTCACTTTTTCCTTAGCTTGTATACTAGTTAACCTGCGAATAGCAAAACAGACTAAGCTTGGTACTAATCATATATCTATAAATATTTAACACATAGCTGAGCCATCTACTGGTAACTGTAGTTATGCATTATAACTTACACAATTTCTTTTATCTCCTTAATATGAGCAAGGAATGTACTAGCTATATCCTTTTCAAAGCATCTGACTCGCTGCCAATCTAGAGGTAGTTCTCTCCCTTCAGAGGTGGAGGCTGTCACTCTGAGCACCCAGTATGACTCTGGCTTGAACGTCTGTATTTCATCATGGCGCTGGACACAAAAGCCTAGTGTGGGTGTTTGGCAGGGTCCATAAGATATAAGTGAAGCATCAAGATCACCATACCTCCCTGAAAATAGGAAAATAGATACCAGTAGCTACACCCATTGGCTGCTGGGATCAGGTCCATCCCACATAATTGATGAAGGTATGCAGCACCACAAGTCTGAACTTCTCCAGTCAAATTATATACAGGATATATATAGAGCATCACTAAAGCTGCCTGATGCAATTTGCACCATGAATCTTGTTTCAAAATGTCTAATTTAGATAATCTATATTTATAAAATTTTTATGTAAACAGACAGTTCAAAATTGCTAATTTTCTAAAGTTCTTTTGGAAATTTTTACACAATATTGAATTTCTATTCAAGAATGCATGTAAAAGCATTTTATCCTGAAGTTCCCACAGGAATAGGAAATTAATTCAACATACAATCTAAATTTAAAAAACACATTTTTTTACCATTCACATACAAAAGCTGTTGAGTTAATGTCAGAGATCATGTTTGTAATCAAATACCTTGAAAATATTTCGTCTGGAAACGTGTAAAGGCACATCCAATCCTCAAATCTAGTTCCTGGCGTGCATCAACACTACGAGATTCATTCTCATTAGGCAAGCCCAGGTTAGCCATAGCGGCCTTAATATCCTTGTCTGTTATAGCAGAAAAGCGTGCTCGGAAAGTTACCAGTGGCGATGACACATCACTTTTCATGTAAGGCTGGACACAACTCATCACCTGTAATCAATGACTGAAGATAAAGTTTTACAGCTTAATTGCTTCCCGAAGTATTCATGAGTTTGCTGTATAGACAGAATGTGACAATTGACATATTACAAGCCTGACTGTCGTTTAACATGAATGTCTATCGCTGAAGCAGTCTCAGTTAATATTTAAAACCAAAGGCCTGGTGCAAAAAACTGTAATGGGTCACATTACAAAAATATGAAGCTTTAAAACAGAAAATTTTTATCAATATTTCTAAGTCTCCATATTTGACAGATTTATGATATGCATATATATTAACATGAACAGTCAATATGTGCTTTGTAATTCACAATATTAATTGGCAAAGCATCAGGTGAGCTGATTTTGGTGATGTGACATTGCATATTTGTTTTGTGACCCCTGTAATTTCACATTGCCTGCAGTAAAGCACATTTGTAATTAAGATCTGCTATACTGCACAAGCTGCAGAAAGTTCAAAGTGCTTTATTACCTATAGAGTTAACCCTTACAATTTAAGGGTTTTAGTTTTAGTAAAATGATGTCTTCAGTATCAAATCTTGTGATTTTTTTTTTTATTTTAACAGGATAGCAGACGGGCATGCTTGCTAAATGTTAAGTGGTCACCGCAGCCCATAGACATCCATCATCATCAACAAACCTCAATTAGGTTGCATTGCTACATCTGAGGGCTTAGTTGGAATAGCTCCTATCCAATGTGTTCTGTCTAACTACACACTTCAAATTGAAACACAGCAGTTCTCGAGCTCCTGCTTTATGGCAATAGTAAGTGCCATGGTGGTGCAGCAGTAGGCAAGCCTTTGACATAAGACTCACCATCAAAATATAATTACAGCCAAACACTGACTAATTCAAAGTTAATGTGAATAAATAAATAAATAAATCTACATAATAATAAAATAGTACCCCATCCCAACAGAGGTATGTACAGGTACATCAATTATCTAATGCTACTTACTTCAAAGCAAATGTTTTCGCCTTCTTTATCACAATCTAACCAAAGGATGAGGTAGTCAGCACCTCGAGATTCTTGAGCCAAATGAGCTGGTATACGAAGCCGAGGTACGGCTTCTTTCTTCTCAGTAGGACAGCTAAACAGCTCTACAGGATCTACCTTATCCCAGTTGTTATATTTACCGGTGAAGTCTAAGCTCATAACGTGACCACAAACAGACGTCATTTTAAAACGAACTGATTCACTTTTAAACGTCCCGTTCCATTCATGAACCGAACATGCTGCGGTCGATCCTACAAAATTACAGTTCAGACCGTTATTGGGAATCAATTTAGTATATTAATAGCTACATTTGGGAGTACTTGGGCGATCAACAAACCCTTATTGCCAGTGAACTTATTATTGCTAAGAATGTTAGCAAGATTTAATGCTAGGGACGGTTTCTCAGCCACCATCAATGCGGTCTTCATGATGGTCTCTATTTATTTAATAACAGTTTAATTCATTAAACTCGGTTCTTCAGACACGAACCACAAAACACTGATTTGACATTTAACGACAAAATGTCACTTCAATACTTCACGAATCAGCGAGATTCATTCGATGTATCGATATTAAAATCATGCATTTCGATATTTTTGAGTGAGCGTTATAAAACTCCGATGTATCCACATGAAAAATAAAGTCTTGGAGATTATTTCCGAAAATTTTACTTTATCTAGCAGCCTTAAATATAACAATCAACATCAACCCATTATTGTCCAACTGCTGGATACGGGTCATCTCTCAGAGTCAAAAGCATTTAGGCCACAATCCACCGTGCTTTCCAAGTGCGGATGGGCGGTGCGAATATAACAATAGTAACCATTGTTATTAATTAATTTAAATTGTTTTATCTGATCTGGATAGTATCCAGGATTCAGTATCCTGCGCTATTTTTACAATGGACACCTACTAAGGTGTCCAGGTAGCATTTATTAGTCCTTCCCCCACTTTCTCCACTTGTTTATTTTTATATATGTTTTTTTTTTCTCCTACAATAATTCCTACGTATCTGGTAGATACCATCCATATACACACAGCAAGCCACATGAATAGGTCCAGTAACATCTTGGGCACGTGAAATGTAATAATATGTATTTATTTCATGAGGAGTACAAAGAGTTTAGTACCTATGGTAACATTATTGGCATAGTAATGATGATAAACTAGGCAGGAACCCTGTAATATGGGCAACTAAACTTTCCCTAATGTGTTTAAGATAAGTAAACAAAGTAAAAAAGTACAAAAGTAAAAAAGTAAAAAGTAAGCAAGTATATGAAATATAATTTCACGTAACATGTAATCTAAATGTGAAAAGGGAAGTTAAAAATTAAATGTTGCATATTATCTAATAGCCAACTACAACTTAGTGTGTATGTGAGCGGGAGAGACTCTCTCGATTGCGGGCGTGTGATAACACAAGCAAACATACACATAAGTGTATGTTTATGTAATGACGTGTATTTTTGTATTTTATCATTTAGATTATTATTAGATAAAATGAATTCTTAACTTAACTTAAGAATTGAATTAGTCGTCTCCTATTTTAGAACAAGTACGTTTGGTTATTAATTTTAAGTATTTTTTCGATTTTGTTATAGACAATGCTCCCTAGTAAACACTTAAACCTCTTAGCAAAGGATATTATGTATATATTTTTTAAGGTTTATTTTGAATAAACCCTTCTCACCCTTTTCCCTTAACTCTGTGCTTCGTATGGTTCTTGAGTTTGGCTCAAAATGAAAAAAAAAAAAAGTTCGCCAGGTTTCCTCGTATAACATAAAGCAACGAAAATTATTATTTAGGTCCGCTTTATCACTCAGTACTTACTTAACAGGTCGATAAATATATTTTCTAAACTTTAAAAATACCATTTATTTAGTTCAAGAGTAAAAAATAAAACAATAGTAAAACCGCTCTTAGCCTAATAAGAAACTGAACTAAAATATTTTTTTTTTGTTTAAAATTTGATATTTTTAAAATTTCGATGCTGTAGGTGCTTACAGTACAAATTTTTGTCGCTGCCACACGTTTAGTCTCTGTGTAATATCTACAGTACCTCAATGTTTTATTAATATATCGAGCCAAATAATTTGTGAATTTTATTCGCAAATTGTTTTTGTTTTTGTTTTACTGTATACATTTGCATGCCTGGCAGGTAGAGTAAGAGAATACACAATTTTGAATAAGACCATAATGTAACCTTACTCTTGCAAATAAAGATCTATTATATTCTATTCTATTCTGGTGTTGCCATCCTATGCTCTTAATAATGCTCCTTAGTCCTTTGACTTTATGTTTATGACTTAAAAGGGTTATTGACAGATGGTCAGAGAGTCTAGTTATATATTACTTAGTCCGGTGTTTCAGAGTATGTGTCATAGTAATGACAAAGTGTCAGTAATTTAACGCATGTACAGATACTATCTGTTATACAATTTTAATAATAATAATCTATACTAATATATAAAGCTGAAGAGTTTGTTTGTTTGTTTGTTTGTTTGTTTGTTTGAACGCGCTAATCTC
>DWKW01002197.1:0-11362 GCA_018250115.1 Doberes anticus
GGACGGGAGGCATTCCAACGTAGTCCTCAAGAGTAGCAACGCATCCACACACAACCTCAGGTGTGGATGTCCATGGGATGCAGAGACCACTTAACATGAGGTGGCCTGCATGCTATGCTCGTTTGCTATTCTGTTATTATAAAAAAAAATAATAGATGACGTTCTTTCAGAGGTTCGCTGTACATTCGTCACATCGCCTGAAGTTAGAACGGTTCGTTATTAGGTGAAGTCTCCTTAAACTCAGAGAGGAACACAACAAGCACTACGAAAAAAATACATGCAGCGATAATGCCCCATCTTTTTGTTAAAGAGCGACTTTTTTACCATGTCGTAAAACCATCTAAATAAAATCCAAAAAATAATAATTACAGGCCACTAAATAAATATACTAATTTACTTTTATTTGCTTCTATGGTAGGCACTCGATTAAAAAATCACGTTACTTCGCTCAAACGGCCAAAATAAACGGTGCAATCAACCCTTTAAAATTCAGGCACGAACACCATAAAGAGAGAAAAAATTGTATTTTTTGCAATGTTGCAGCGGGATTTTAGTTTTTTGGAGGGATTTAAAACGGTAGTGATTTTTGCTTATCTACTTTGTTAAAAGATTTTAAATCACCGATTACAATCAAAAGATTATAAGTTAGTCAGAAGAACCTTTAGCATTCGTAATAAGTATTATTATAAATCTTAAAAGTCAGTTCTGACTTACTAGCATTGAAAAGCCTAAACTGTGTAAAGTTGAACGTGTCATTTGAACGGCAAGTCGATTTTGTTATGAAGAAGTTATTAAAGAGTAACGCAAAGTTTGTGTGGTAAATTAATAATCATATTTAGTTGAAACGTAGTATTAAAGCTCTTAAACATAATGAAATAAATACGTTATTTTGTTATTTTTGAGCGATGTCACGGAAAAATGGTTAGAGTTGATACATCATCATCATCAACCCATTATCGTCCCAAAGCTGGGTACGGGTCTTCTCTCAGAGATGAGGGAGTTTAGGCCATAGTCCACCACGCAGGACAAGTGCGGATTGGCGGACTTCATATGCCTTTGATATCGTTATGGAGAACTCTCAGGCATGCAGGTTTCCTCACGACGTATTCCTTCACCATTAAAGCGAGTGATAATTAATTCATAATACGCACAAAATTTAAAAAAATATAAGAAATTTCCAGAAAAGGAGATGCCGATATTTGAACCTCGACTCAACGAGATGCTTAACCACTAGGCTATCATTCACATATATATTTATAAGTTGATAAATAGGTTATTAATAATACACCTCCCGCTTACTAGAATTATTTATAGGACGTAATACCACAGCCCGAGTATTCGGAGTCGCATAACTAAACCAGGCCATGAATTTATGGCACAAAGATAATTGGACAATTACGTGTTTCAAATATACTATCTGTTCTTGTATTATTCAAAACTGTTCAGTTATATATTAAAATATACATATTATAGAAAATACGTAGTTAGAAAACTATGGCATGTTCTTGCAGGCACGTGAATGCAACCAATTCGCGTGGTCTGCGGCCTTAACCCTTCTCATCTCTAAGAGGAGACACGTGCCCAACAGTGGGACAACGACAGATTGAAGATAATGATAGTTTTGTTAATAGATATAATTTTACATATCCAGAGAAGAAACACGCAAGAGTAGTCCGAAATAAATATATTCAAAAGTGTAAGGGACGATAAGTGGTTTAAAAAAGCGGTTTTAAACTATTCCGTAGTTTCCGTATTCCTATACCATACCAGATCAAAATATTTTGTATACATTTTGCATGAAATTTAACAACTTTTAACTGTATTGTAGTTCAAAGCACTGCAATGAACCCAACCCGTAGAAGCCACTGCTCTCGTTTGCCACTTCGTTATAACGAAAAAACTCGTTTCAAAATAGAATTTTATATCTACAAACTTTGTATCGCGAAATTTCACCAAATTGTACGTAACTTTTAACTTTCCACTATAGCCACGTTGAAAAATTTTCCCGTCCTCTGGTCCGGTGTACTTATTTATTTTTTATTGGAATTAAATTGTATGTGGCCGTGAATACCCCGGGGGATTCGTTACTGCAGCCATTGAACGCACCAAGTACTCGTTAAGGTAGAAATTATTATACATAATTACTTTATATTACTCGCGTAGCAGACGTAGTACCTACCTACATGTAGAATTTTTCGTACGTGCAAATATTGCAGTATACGTGCAAGAATTGAATCTGTCGCGATTTGGACATGCTTAAAAATACGTATGGATGGGATATTTGTTTGATGTCGTCACATGAAAAACAGTTCACGTACAATTTATCTAGTCCCACCATACCACCTACAAATAGTGATGGTTATGGGAGCGGGTAGTATCCATATAAGCGTTTATACATGAAGATGATATTTTTTTGAATTCATTTCATAATAAGATCGTCTTCCTTGTCATGTGGATAGAAAACGACTTCAACCTACAATGCACGTATGATATGATGCAAAACGATAATCGAATTCTCGCACTTAATAATTTAATTAAAACTTACACACCGCTGCTGACCCTTAACAAAAAATAATATGCTGTAACTTTTTAATATGCATACCTATTCCCGGCTCAAATTCTGCTTCATCCGGTATCGGCAAAAATGGGAAAAGAAGAAATAAGGCTGATGGTATTATAGTTTAGCGCGAACTAGGAAAATTTTATCTACATTTTATCGTATAAATATACTTCGAAATAATACATTTAGTTAGATTTCAGTACGAAATAATCATTTCCTTTTTCCTGCTCTCGTTTCAATGACCCGTATGGCGCCGTGCAGTCTGCCGTTCGAAGGGTCTTGGGTTCGATTTTCAGCGGGGCAGGAATTTTAATGACGAATTTAGATTTCTGTACCTGGTCTGGGTGTTTGTGTGCTTGTATCTGTGTGTGTCCATGGCACCCACGACACAGGTTAAATCCTACTGTGGGGCTATGAGTGTGAAACGTTATGAGCGTGAAACGTTATATGATCAAATAATCTGTACAACGTACCTAAGTATAAGTTTCAGGAATCAACCCCCCCTTTTTATTGGGGTGGACTTCGCGTTCCTCGATTTAATTATTCAGCGAATAGAACGTGCCCTGTACCATTTCTTCCAGATTCTCCCTCTCTCCAGGGATAAATAAATTCTAATACCAACGGGATCGTGAATATATTTTCCGCATTTTACGGCCTTTTTCACCTTTCTCCCCTACAAGAAGCGAGATACAATAAGAGGAAAAGCGTAATAGGAAATTTGAGTGGATATTTTTAACGTTATTCGATAAAGCTTAGAAGATAATATTGTCATTAGCATGTCATGTATTTTTGTAATGAATTAATTTTTTCAGACATTTACTATTTAGGTAAAGAGAAATATCATGTAAACAGAAATATGCCAGCAGTATTCATCAGCATCAATATCGTATTGAAATCTGAATACAAAAGTATTCAATTTGATGATAAATACTGTTTCTTTTAAAAGTCATTAAAGTTATGCATTCCAGCTTACCGCGTCATTCAGATTTTATCGAGGCGGAAAGCGTTCAAAGGAGACGGAAAGCCACTATTTTTACATGTTCAAAGAGAGTAGCGTTGAGTGACAGCCCGAACATGGGTCACGCGCCGCCCGCGGGCAGGACCTTTCATATACTAACTGACGCAGAACAGATATCGAGTAGACATGGCATGTATGACAGAAGTGAAATAAAATGGCAGAGTTTCAACAGGATCTTTTAATCAGAACTCAAAAGGCATACAAAGGCCTGGCTACGGCTTTTATTAAACATACCCCTTTATGGCTTTGGCTTGACGGCGGGGACTGTTAATTTGGCGCCTTTACTTCTATTGGCTGCATGGCTGACAGATGTCATATCCGTTATACATGCTAACCTATCACCGATACCTTTTTTATTTGTAAAATCGTCTTCTGCTTTCGGACGTGGCGACGGTTTCGATGAAATATCATTTAGAGATAGGGTGCAATGCCATAAACAGTTGCCAGTGATAGGAAGAAATTGTCGACACTTTTCTTACATATGGAATTATATAACTTTTGAGGAGCGCTTGAATGGTATCTTAAATCATACCAACGTTGTCTCAAGAAAATGAATAATTGTTGTATTATTTTTAAGAAACTGCAACACGATGCGCACTTAAAAGTATGATTTGAGAAACATCTATAAAAATGAAGATCATTGTATTGTTTTCAGATCACGATTTCTAATGGTGTCATATCGTATGTTTCAATGGTCTGTGGCAACGGGAGTGCAGCGTGGCACTAGTAGCTCTTCACATCTTTTCATGTCGCCTGTGAATGTTACACCGTAATGGCTCGGCTTTACCTGGCTTAGGGTTCTGGACTAGCTCCAAATTCTCAAATATTTCACCAAACACGCATGTACGAGTAGGTACATGTATGAGTTTCTGAAGACGGGATATTAATTATTGAAATACCTTACAGAAGGGTTGCTAAGAATAATATCTAAGGATGGATGTTATATGAGACCGAAGTATATAATTGAAAATTTTGAAGCGTTGAAACGTTTTTGAAGTTTGACCTGGGGTCTGTTGGTCTTTAGTGTTATTATACTGTAAAACATTCATAATGTATTTTTTTATTTACGTATCTGTAAGATTAACCAAAAAATTGATACACCTACTTATAAATTATTTTGGTATGTCCCATGTCTCGCCGACCGTATCTACTTACATCTGTCTATACACAATACAAATTTTGATGATGGTAGAGTTTTATTTCGAAGGCTTTCCTGGGGCACCACCAGAGCGCCTATTTCTGCCGTAAAGTAGCAGTATAAGAACTGCTGTATTTCGGTCTGAAGGTTGTGGTTATCCTGAAGACATGATAGAAAGAATTCCAACTTAGTCCTCAAGTAGCAACGTATCCCCTTACGACCTTAGAAAGGACTTCCGTCCTAGTTGAGGTTTGTTTTGGATGTCTATGGGCTACAGTGACCACTTAACATCAGGTGGCCTGCATGCTAGTTTGATATTCCGACAATGTACAAAAAAAACATTTTATTCTACCCTAAAGGCAAGAAAAAATAGAAGTACATAGACAAACAAAAACACAAACATACACATAACATCAACACATCTATTTACATGAGGTAGCTTGCTCGTCCACTAGCTACTTCGATACCATAAAATATATTCAATGCCATGTAATAAATAATGTACTGAACCTTTGACAATGTTTCCATGCGTAAAAGGTATTACACGAACTAAAATAAGCATCAGACGGCAGCTGAGATACAATACAGGTTTACGAAGATTTTGCGTTGCTACGTTTTCCCTAAAAGCATTGTGATTCCCTTTTAGGATTATCGTTGTGAAATCTCCTATTTCACGTCTACCATGTGAAAAGAGTAGGAAACGATCATGCAGGCCACCTAATGTTCAGTAGTTTTATTGTTTTTATAAAAAAAACCTCTCCATAGAAACTTTTGTGTTTATATTACTAGGAAGTGAATGATAGTCCAGTGGTTAAGAATCTCGACCCCGCACCGGATGGTCGAGGTTCAAATTTCGGCACACCCCTCTATTTTTCGAAATATATTCTGTACTAAATTTTCGAAATTACATGCGTATTATGTATTAATTATCACTCGCTTTGACGGTGAAGGAAAACATCGTGAGGAAACTTGCATGCCCGAGATTCCTCCATAACGTTCTCAAAGACATGTGAAGTCTGCCAATCCAAATTTTGCCAGCGTTGTAGATTGTGGCCTAAACTGAGAGAAGACACTTGTCCAGTATTGAAACAATAATGGGTTAATAATGATGATGATTATTAGGAAGAATCATTGCTTTTCATATTACACAAGTTCTTCAGCGCAATTGAATGTTGAAAATAAATAAACTGGTGTCATCTATATTCATATGTCAATAATTGTAACTAAATACGAGTTCCGTGCGTATTCCTTTTATTTTTAATTTGTAAGGAAAATATGCAAATGGATCACCATTCCTTGTTTGTTTTTCAACGCGCCTTCCAAATTGAAAACGCGTTATACGAGTTTTCGTTCCATTCGAGTGTTTTTTTGTTTTGTTTTCTGTTATGGATTTTCATGAATAACGTAGTTTTTTTAAATAACAAATCGATTTAAAATATACAACTAATATTTCATTTTTGTAACAGTACATCGCACAATGTGTTTGTCATTTTTTTTTTCTTTTTTTAATCTTAGGCACGCAGGTTTCCTTACTATGGTTTCTTTCACAATTATAAGCAAATAAGAAAATAAAAATTTATTTACGATACGAAGAGAAGTTCGAAAAATCTGACTGGTAAATAGAAGTCCCACCTCGCAGTTGGGGGGATCGAAATTCAAACCAAGCTGACTGTTCTACATGACCCAACCAGAAAAAGTCATTGGACAAAAAACATGTCTATAAAAACTCACTATTGCTTAAATGAGGAACTGTTTAAATGTAATAAAAATGTACAGTTGATTAATCTTTGTAATGCTGTACAACTTGTATAACAGCGATACAAAATAATACGGAGAAAAGCTGCTTTTTTTGGAGAGCGCGCAGCTTAAGTTCGTAATTGAATTCGTTTGAAAAGTTACAAAATTTTATGCAAGCATTTAACTGGAAACTACTGTTTGTAGCTTTGTTCGCGAGCTGTATTGTTGCCTACTTGCTGTTCTGGTCTTGACGATATTTTGGTACTGGTGACGCGGTCATGGCATTTTGGCACCGTAGTATCACAAACATTATGTACAGGTATGGTAAAGTAGTTTTTTTTAACGATCGAACGTGTACATGTCGAGAGATACAATCGTATCTTCGGATGTGTACCGTCTTAACGGGTTGTTTTTTCATTCTCAAGGGGTAGCAAACCTTACGCAGGCCATCTGATGTTAAGTGCTCACTACAACCCTTAGACGTCCACATCTAATATCTAATAGGATCGAAGTCCTATCAGAGGTTGCACGTGGATGCATTATTACCTCCAGGACTAAGTTAGAATGACGAAACGTATGCCGCCGTGGTCAACATGCGATTTACTTTTCGGAAGGTCTTGGGTTCGATTCCCAGCGGGGCAGAAATTTGAATGATGAATTTAGATTTCTGTACCTGGTCTGGGTGTTTATATGATTCTTTGTGTGTGTTCATAACACCCAAGATATAGGTTAAATTCTACTATGGTGCTATGAGTGTGAAAAGTTATTTATTATTTATTAATAGATGGGTATAAAATCTAATGCCGTTTGTACAGAATATCTTCCAGCACACCCTAGAAACCGAAACATAACATTGGGATTACTTTTGCTTTGGCTATATTAAGGGGTGATGTTGCCGCAAGCGACCCTACATGAGCCTACCGCCATCAAATTATTTGTTCTTTGTCATGTAATAGCATAAGGTTAGGTTAGGTTAACGACAGTTGATAGATAGCGAAAATACCTACTAAGATGAATCACATTGCCTAGGAGAGTTCGAAGTTGTAATTGTGGGAAACACTGACGCCGTACCAGCTTACATATTAACGGTTCATCTACCATGCTCTCGGTACAAAACAGCAGACAGCAGAACCTCAACGGAACTATATCACTCTGTGTACTGGGTTCTGTACATTTCCAAAAGAAACTTGTATGTTAATCAACAAAGAAATTCAGTAATACCGCGAACATGGACTCTCATATTTTTATTTAAAATTATATATAGCCTTGTATTGAAAACGAATTTCTAGGAATAATTGCGTTTCTTTTCCTTGATATACACGTACTAACCGTGTTTCCATTGTAAATAAGGTTCATTTGAAATATTTTATTTAACGTATCATAAATATCAACAGTAACCGTTTCCGTGACCCTCGTTGTCCTCTGGGTAACAAAAATATTCAATCTTAAGACTAGAATATTTTTTCGAATTTTACTTCATATTCTACCATTCTAAATTTCACGACCATGAAACAAGCGCTACTTATAACGATATTATCAAAGGATCATCCAAAATTTCATAGCACAACAAACATCCCAACCGAAACAAAACATCACAGACTCAACTGGGGTGGCATAGGTATCAGGAGGTCTACTCTATGCGTCCGCCGCCGATGTTTCGTATCCGTCCGAAAGTTCGAAACTTATGACGTTATATACTTTACTCTCGTTCTTTTTCGGACGCATAATTTTTCGAGGGAAGGATTTTTATGTGAAATCCTAATCAAACTTTTGATACCGTTTATTCTTCACAAAGTTAGCCCCAAAAGGATGCCCGTACGCGATGCAGAGTAAGATGTGCCCGAAACTTCGGACGAAACTAGCTTCGTGTGTACAGAGTAGTCCTCCAGCCTCCAGGTACACGTTGTCATGGTAACCAATGGGGTTACCTCAGGCAAATGGGCTCACTCTCACAATAATACTGAATAAGCAATGATGAAGGTTGTGTGGGTAAATTTTTGCTCGTTTTGCTTTGATTTTCATACTAAACTTCCGCCCGCGATATGGGCCGCGTTGGCGTATACAACAGACAGGTCGAGTTATAACTCTTGGTCTACTGAACTGATATTTTTCAAACCTTTGGGCAATCTTCAGTCATTTTAACTATATAGCTATAAAGCATATGCTTCAAAAGTGTGAAACATCTAAATCTATTTAGTAGTTTTGCGTGATATGAACAAACATACATACAGATACATAGACAAACCGACAAAAATAAAAACGTTGTGTTCAGGGACCACAAAGTTAATGTCAGTCAGTTTATCAAAAATATTTTCAATGTACAGATAGCCAGGATTAAGTTAGAATTTTATACTGAATTATACTGTCAATACTGAAAATCTTTTAATCCGTGTTTGTTTATAGTCAGTATTTGAATAGTTATTAATAGTTAATAAGTATGAGCAATAATTCACGCTGTAGTTTATAGTAAGAACTGCACGCCATTCCTCCAAGCAGTGATTGCCTAGTGTAGACTTATTCGATTAGTAATTTCCACTACACTCTCTCGTGGGTCAGAATCCGCATTCCAGCAGGCGCCTCTTGTTTTTCGAAGTTATGAGCGTATTAGAAATTAATATCACGTGATCACGTCAAGAAACCTGCGTGCATGTAAGTTACCCAAAATGTTCTCAAAGGCATTTGAAGTATGTCAGTTCCCACTTGTTAAGCGTGTCGGATTATAGCCTAAACCCTTCTCATTTTTGTCAAGAGACCAGTGACCAGCAGTGGGACATGAATGATAACGACTGGCGATTATAACACCACCTAGACCTGTTCGAACTGCGCGAAAAGTAGTATCGACTGAAAATCTGCATTGAATCTCCGCAGTACATGCTGATACAGCTAAAGGGTTTATAAATTGTCTTATATTATATAAGTGTGGTACATGATGGACTAAAATATTTCCTTTTTTTTTTAATAGGAACTAAAGGGATGGCGAACTCATTATAACCAATTAAGCTTCTCACAAATACCAACCCACATAATTTTAAACGATTTTAGATAAGCTTTTTTGTACATTCAAGATAAATGATTTTCAATTACCTACATGTTCTAAACAATTGTCACTGTTAACTTAAATTGTGAAACGTTAGTTCATTTCAGTTGAGGTGAAAACGCACGCAAGAGCGGAAATGGCCGTCGGTTACCATAGCAACGTGCCGAGTGCTTGGACGTAAACAATACACCTCTTCTTGAAATATGCATCCCTAGACGCCCGCCCCTCGGCGAAGTTCATGTTTATCTTTTTAGGGTCCCGTATTTCTAAACTTTATAATTCATTTTGATATTCCCTTGACTCGAACGTTATTTTCAGAAATTTCTTAAAATAGGTAAGATGAAAAAAAAAAACAACGGACGAGTGTAAAAATCACAGATTTCTAATGCTGCTGGAGTTATATGTTATATTAACAAGAAATAGGGTCAACTTGTTGTACTTTTTACAACATTATATAATGCATACGCAATTATCAGTAAAAAGTATTCGGTACGGAGCCTTTCAGGCGCAATGATACTTACGCTTACTCGTCATTTTTCTTTCTTTTCAGATAAAGTGAATAGGATGTGATGTACTGCTCCTATACATCGTATCCTAAAGGTACATATTTAACTATGGAGATCGGGGCTGCACTTGTAAATTACCGGGTTAATATACCCTGATCCGACATAAAACGAATAGGTCACATATTTATATACTAGCTTAGTCTGGCCACGACTCGCTGTTGATAAGTCTGATATTAGTAATTAGAGATGTAGGGATTTATCGAGAAATTACAAACAAATATATGTAGATATGTTTGTAGTTTAAATCATAGTTATTTGACTTATTGTCAAATGTACGAGTGAAAATACATATACATTCAATAAAACACACGGTTTTCCCATAAATAACGCGTTAACCTATTACTGTTTTTCATTATATTTGACGGAATTTCAACCACGGACGATACAAGTCGCTTCAATAAACATATTACAACTCGCACCTAACTTGCCACCTTTTTTACCATAATCAACATTTTATTTTTCTGAACAGAATAGGCGCTTGAGGCCATTTGATGTTAAGTGATCACTGGAACCCATGGACATCCACATCAAACTTCAACTAGCACAGAAGTCTATCTGAGGTTGTCAGTGAATGCGTTGCCACTCCTGAGGACTTCGTTGGAATACCTCCAGTCCAGTGTCTTCTACATTTTGGTTTTTTACTAAAGCAAACGAGCATTCAGCCTACCTGATTTTCCACATCCAACCTCAAATTGGGCCGCTGCAGGCGAGCTTTTGATGTAAGCCTTTAGCACCATCAAATATTACTCTTCTGAGAGGTATGCTTAATGTATTCCGTCACTGTTAAAGACACGCACATAACTAAAGAATCAGAAGTGCAGGCTCAGATTGCCTTTGCCCAACTTACCGAATAAGTCGCTCACCCGAAATTCAAACATAACTACGCAATACTGATCTTTCAATGCCACCTCAAGTACGGCCAATAAAATAAATAAATAACGTTTCACATAGCCTCACAGCAGGATTTTACCTATGTCGTAGGTGCCACGGACACATACAGAAACAAGCACATATACACCCAGACCAGGTAAATAAATCTAAATTCATCATTCAAATTTCTGCCCAGCTGGGAATCGAACCCAAGACCCTCCGGAAGGCAGACCTCACGTTGACCACGGCGCCATAAGGGTCGTCGGGCAAAGATAATTTTTATACTTTTCCACGTTTTGACATCTCGATTAATGGTGGTACCATTACAGTACAGCATAAAACTAATAATAAATCTTGAGCTCTCCTAAATAATAAATCAAACATAAAACAATATTAACTTACTAATTGCAACATTAACATATCGATAGAAACTTAA
>DWKW01002198.1:0-11359 GCA_018250115.1 Doberes anticus
GGACTATGGCCTAAACTCTCTCATCTCTGAGAGAAGACCCGTGCCCAGCAGTGGGACAATAATGGGTTGATGATGATTATTATTTAAAACGTCAGAGTAACAGACCGAGAGATTTGTGGAATGACCTAATTACAGAACTTGTAAAGATCCGTCTGATTTATAAAGCAGGCAGCACACAATGTTACCGATTTCTTGAAAATGGAAACAAAATCTTTTGCTGTACGAAAAGTAAATACTGTAGTCGTTTGTTTAAAGTTGGAGCATTGCAGTAAAACTGAAGTTGCAGCCGAGTGCCGTGTTCCGCTTGACCGAACCCAGTAAATGATAAGGGTATTGGGTCATTGGTTTTCCTCTACAAAACCGATTGAATTGCAAAGCTGCTTATATCAGGTAGTCGCGCGTTGAATATTTACAGCTCTAACGACTGTAACGTCCACTAATGACCAACGCTCGA
The DNA here is from genome assembly GCA_018250115.1 of Doberes anticus. Lineage (NCBI taxonomy): Eukaryota > Metazoa > Arthropoda > Insecta > Lepidoptera > Hesperiidae > Doberes > Doberes anticus. The sequence goes on from DWKW01002198.1 coordinate 455, forward strand.
ACTGGCATTTAGCTATCGTGAGAAGCAGCCCTAGTTGTCGCGGTAATGGGACTGCTAACAATAACAAAACTACTACGTAATTCCCTTTCTTTTAATTGGAGCACGTACACTTGTATACCAACATAGTCTGTGAGGTGCTTTTTTTGGAACTTAACTTTTATTTTTATTAAAGGCCCTGTGTCTTATGGCGAAGGCTCACCTGCGAAGGCAAAACCAATGCAAATGTGAGTCCTGCTATGTTTCGGTTTCAAGGGTGGAGTTAGGCAGAAGAGAACGCTGGACGGGAGGCATTCCACTTTAGTCCTCAAGAGTAGCAACACATCCACATACAACTTCAGATCAGACTCAGACTTTCGTCCTAGTTGTGTGTGGATGTCCATGGGCTGCAGCGACCACTTATCATCAGCTGGTGTGCATCCCTGTTTGCTACTTGCCGCTTGAATAAAAAAAACAGGATAAATGAACAATTTATGTATCTTGGAATCTTGTAACCGTGGCATGCATTATTAACTATAAAAAAAAGCTGCCTATTTATACTGAAGCAAAATATCTTAAACTTACACTTATTACTTTGCTAGCTTGTGTCAGCGAATTAGTTCACAAAGATTTTGGATAAAAAAGAGCAAGGAAAAGGGTAAGTAAAGGTTATTTTTTCGGTATAAAAACGTATCTTTTATATTAATAAGATATGGCCTTTCTATGTGCTAAGTTTCATTCAAACCCGTTCAACGGTTAACGCGTGATTGAGTAACAAACATTGAAACTTCTTCGCTAACTTACACATTTATAATACATATTATAAGCAGGATTTATGAGCATAAAGTATTAAATATGACATTATTATATTGTAATATTGTTTATTTGTACCCAATGAGCTAATTTTAATTTTACGTCGATGTTTTATAAATAATTTCCTTCCGCGCACATAATATTGGTTTGTATTTTGGGCGCATCCAGGATCTGCTTTAGCAAGTTACGATTATTAGAAAATGTAACTGTATTGTTGAAGTGTATCAGGATGCCGTGGGTCTTAACATTTTTGTATCGGGTTCAGTGCATTAACCCTTTCAAATCAAAAAGGATTAATGCATCTCAAGTGTTCGGTGTGTTATTGGTGTCTCTAATTACGTTTATGGTTTGGATAGAGTTATGGTAATGTTCGGCAACCATCGTTGAGACTGGGCTCCGGCGGTGTCGTGTCATTGATACTTACGACTCTGAATTTAGGGTCTGTAGGGCGAGCCATTCGTTAGTCACGCCCGATGACGTGTACCTTGGACAAGACCAAAACTGTTATTAGAAAGATTTCGTCGGCAGCTTTTTGTTAGGTTCTTGTCTTAAAAGGTTTTTTATTCCTCATAATTACGTTGTAGACGTAATGTGTTAGTTTTTTTATAAACAGTTTTCTTATATCTCGGTAATGTTAATTTACGAATGCACACACTCCTTTTAATCTTTGTTTACGTATGGAAACAATCGTCTATCGTAAATTAAACCTAAAGACATTCCTTTGGTAACGTATGTGTCTTCCCTTAACTGCCCATTGCGGCAAATGCATGAATTTCCGGACACAAACAAAGGCACTCGACACGCGAAGCATGCAGTACCGCGAACTCCTAAAGGGTAAAAAGAAAAGCTGTTTCGTGGTAAAAAGTGAGTTAGGGCGAAGCTTTGTTTGTGTATGGTGCGGGCTAAGTGTTTAGATAAGTGGTGCGGAGAGCGGTGCCCTGCACGTTTGTTATCTCTCAGGGTGTATGGGGCTTGGACAAATGGAGCCGTCCTGTGTGGTCTGGTTTTTTGTGCTCTTTTTCCACATCCACTCTATTCTATTATTAGCTCCCTCATAACATTTTACTTCCATATGGCTTAGTAGGTAATATAGCACTTGATAATTTTGAATTACAGTTTTGCAATATAGTGATATCTCAACCTATTTTAATGCTTTGTCACGTGAGTTTTAAGTAATATTTATTTAAAACGTCAGACTAACGGACCGAGCGACTTGTGAAATATAAATATTTAAAAAGAAGGGAAATAAATTCAGGCGAGGATACGTCTGCATTACATATAACTGCGGTCATGCCAGCCGCCTATTCATTACAGTTATTTATAGGTGGCACTGTCAAAGCGAGGTTTGTATTTATTCGTTCAGCGACGGTTTGTTTATTTTTAAAACGGGTTAGGTTAAAATACGGTGCGCCGATAAGCGTCCGGTGATCCGGCATGCCACCGAAATATCCTTGCGCCGGCGCTGATTCTGCCGATACTGTCTATGTCACTGTCACAGATCTACCACTGACGCGACGAAATATTAGTAACTATAATTAGAACTTCTTTATTAAGTTCCCAAGGGTGCGTTCAATGAACTCCTTCATATTGTTTACGAAAAATCATTCAAAACCGAATGTAAATGGATTAACGACCTTCATTTCAAACATTACATACTACGGCCCGGAAACTTTGTCTGTTATAGGACTAGCTTAGTCAAATGTGCTTGATTTACCCCATTACCCCAATTATCACCATTGCATTAGATAATCACTCTACAACGCTTTGTCTTGGTCAGATACGGATGCCTTGCTACTTTTTACTGCTTGCTACTAATGATTCATGTTCAAAGTCATAATTACGGCATCGTATAGTACTTTCGAAAAATCATTTCCTGCATATTCCGTGTATACTACCTATAAACAACTATCCAGCGGAACAAAATCCAAAGCCCGCTTCCGCAGTGCACGGAGACGACGAACGCAATCAATATTGAAGGGAAACAATAGGCATCTCTTATTCAAAACGGAAACTATTACAGTCTCGTCATTGTATTCAGACGTCACCTCGCCGAGCAAATTATTCAAAAGAAAAGTGGTTTGTTTACAATCTTCGAGAAGATAAGTATCGAGGATAGTCCAGAATGGTTGACTATGACTATGTTGGGTAGTGATGATAATAATTGAAGCGCTCAGGCCGTCGATGCCTATTTGAAAGACTTATGTTACGGTAAAACGTCGTGACGATGGGGTTGCGTCAGGTAATCCTGGATGATCCCATGTTCTAAATATTACGTCACACGTATTCGACAAGATTGATGAGTATAAGCCCTGTCAGAAATATAATAGAAGGAACAAATATTAAAATTGACTAAGAGTTGTTTGCGATGAAATCAGATTTGTTATAGGTAGGTATACAGTATTATTATACATAGTTACAACTAAACAGTAAGTTTTATAATAAGTAAAATATCTAGTCTAAATAGTCTAGTCTGAAAATGTGTCCAAGACCGTTAGACAAATAGAGTTTGCATAAATAAGTCGTTAATCTTTATTGTACAGAATTAGCTGTGTCTCTGGATCGGTTTACATGCATATGATCTGCAGCATAGCTTCTAATTAAATTGATCGTGACATCAAAGCGCTGTCACGATGCAAGATTCCTTGCTTAGTTTAGTAACATTTTAAATTTCAGTTTGATTAAAAGTTTTTTAAACACGTTCTATAGTTGATGGAACGTTTTTCTTGTACATTTAAAATAAGTAGTGTTTAATTATGTATGCCAAAACAATAAAGAGTTTTACGAAGGAACTACTTATACTTATATGATTATTTAGAAACTTAAAGTTATTCATTTACAAACGAATACTGCAAATATTTATTTATAAAATAATTCTTTAGTTTTAATCATCCGAAACTTTTTCTTAAATTCTGATCGTAGTTAAAATAAGTAACTATTTTAAATACATAGAACAATACATATTATAATAAATTTTAAAGGGAACTTTGACAAGGTTACCTTAACCTATCACAGAGATTAAGACCAGCAAAGCAAACAGAGAAATCGTGACGTCAGAGGGTAATTGGTTCGTTTGAAGAGCCCAATTACGGGGGAAGGAGCAAGATTCAGTTTAATGAAATGATTGTGTCGATATTATACATTAAAGTCGAAAGCAGATAATTGAATTTCCTGCAGCGGGCAGCGATGGGTTTGAAGTGAGCGCAGCTTGTGCGCGGCGTGCCCCTTTCATGGCGCGAGTACCTACACCGTGCTAGTTTGATCGACCGTTTCCTTTAATTATTCGTCCTATTAATAAGACTGCACGCGACTTCATAACACTCCTCACTCTACAAACGTACTTCAAGATAATGGATCTATTTAAGGATTCGAGTAATCTAATGGAAGATTACTCGCAGACACTCTAAAGTAAGCGACTTTAATGCGGTACGTGGTAGAGGTACCAGCATTTTCTGTACCTAATGGATTACTATTTTTGCATGCAAATGGTTTTATTAGACGGATAGTTACTTTCGTTTCATATATAATCTAAAATGAAAAAAATAACGAGTCGATTAGTTAACTGCAAATTCCTAATTAATGCTTTCCAAATTTCCAACTTAAATTTACTGAATGCAAAAAACCTATAATAAACATAACAAACACAAATTCAGACTGCTGTACAGAATAACTTAAACATCCACATCACTGAGTGTATTCTTTCAAAGCGTTTGAGCAAATCTGACGATTATAATTCAGTAGAATCATATCACCCCCAAACTAATATAATGAAATGGGTTGATACTAAAACTAGTTCGTTCGACGAGTGTTTGTGTTTCCAACGATCGCCAAAACGCTATTAACGAAGTTGGGGTTTGTATTTGACTTTGATGTGTGAACTACGAGTATGTTTGCCGTCCGGGCGAGTATGGAAATCATTTCTTGCTTGGACGAGCTTCCGTACTCCGCCTGCCCAAATATTTGTCGCTGCTGGAAACCTCTTACAATGTTGATCGTACGTTTAAAGATTGAAAATGTTGGTCTTGCTAACGGCATGCAAAATACCGGTAGAGTTCGTTTTACAAAAAAATATTATGTTATTCTTCTTATAAAATATCTCCTGTTATATGCGTTGCTTTAAATCCATAGTACCTAGTTGTTTTGGCAGATTGTAACTTAATTTTGAAGTTTTACAACTTCAGATGGAAACAAATGTACTACTAGCATTAGTTATTACTACAATACCTACATAAAAGAAAAACATTACTGACACAAAGCATTCCCAATATTCGGAGGAGTTTTACCTCTGTGTGACCGGATAGATGGGTATTTGAGCAAGATAAGTTCAAATTTTTGTTACTTTAAAAAAAATATTTGACCGTTATAACTTACTTTCATATCCAAAGGTTTGTCTCCAGGCCATAACCACTTATCCTCCATGATGCATTACCGCACAACACGCAAGCTCACCAACTGTACCTCTAAACTTAACAAATATGTGTATTTGTTACACAAATAAAAACTTGTTTGAAACATGCATCGTTTTCTTGTTCTTGTACCAGGTACCATATACCTACTTATGACTTTAGTCATGACTATTTAGGATTAACGTTATTTAAGTGTGAAACAATAAAACCAGTAGGTAATAGTAACTTTACAAAAAAAGCTTTTAAACTATTTGATAATCCAAAAAAATATTCATTAATATTTGAAGTTGAGTGTTGTAGAGTATCTTTATATGGACATATATTTTGTATCAAAAATTTTATCAAGTTTCTATTGATGTTTGTGAGGTAAAATCTGTGAATGAACTAACTTATTGCTTCCCAGTCTTTTAAAGGTGCCTACCTAAGCAGGTTTTTTGCTAAAGAAAGAATCGCTATCGTCAGTTTTTTGTTTGAATGTTAAAGTGCATATGAACTCCAAGGAGGGGAGCTCCGATGTTATCTGGCCATTGTTGTGTGCACTAACCGTCACACTTGCACACACGTAGGCTTCTTAGGGTTACCACCGGAAAAACTGAATGGATGAACTCACCCGATTCATAATTTCTTTTTGTATGAAATAAGTGAGTGGGGGCGTAGTGGTTAAGAATCTTGACGACTATATTAGAAATTGCTTTAACGGTGAAGTAAAACATCGCGAGGAAACTTGCATGCCTAAGTGTTTTCCATGATGCTATTAAAGGCAAGTGTAGTCCGCCAATCCGCACTTTGCATCTGTAGTGAACTATGGCCTAAACCCTTTAATATTTGAAAGGAAACCCGTGCCTATTACTTAGATAATAATGGGTAACGACATGAAATAAGTAACGAATGTCAGGTCAGCCGAATGAATACTAAAATAAATAATAATGGATACTGTTCAATGTATTCAATTGTATTTTGGCTTAAAGGCCTACCCTCAATCATATAACCTTTTATCCGTAATTAAATAATTACTTGTAAAACTTAGTATCGCAATTATTCCACTATTTGCAACAGAAATTATATTATAATTATATAATATTAATGTAAGCCAATAATTCTATTAACTGTTGATCCATCTTATCTAATTTAATGTTAAATTTATAATGCGATTAAAAAAAGCCATAAATAAAATTAAAAAAAGATCGAATAGTGTAACGAAATATGATTGTGGTTACAGTTACAAGAGTGAACAACAACGTGGAGTTTTGTTGGGAACAATAAAGTGCTTGGTCGTGACGCATGCTGGTTCACGAAGGTCAACAATGTCAGTCTCGATATATCAGAACGGATGGCAGCCCTAGTCTTGTATTCGAGTCTTGTTAACACATTGTAGAGGAAATTACATTCTTTACTCGGGGAATATGGCGCCCAGCGCTGTTTCCGTTATCGATCATCGCTCTAACCTGTTAAATTGCTGTCATTACTCGAGTCATAAATAAATTACTGCACTTGACCTGTACTTATTTTAAAAGAATGCGAAAGATTGATTAGTTGAGAATTGTTAATAATTGGAATAAGAAAAAGAATAAGCAGTAAGAGCGCTGTTATATTTCGATTTGAAGTCGAATTTAGTCTTCTGGAGTAACAACGCATCTACATACAAGCTACTACTTCGGACCTATTTGAGGTTTAATGTAGATGTCCATGGGTATAGTGGACACTATACCACTTAACATCATGTCTGCATGCTCGTTTGCTCTTACTCGTAATATAAAGAAGAGAGTAGAAGCCCTAGCCCGTAGTCTTCACAAAAGTTAGAAGGATTTGCATCCATGGTTCTTATCCCGACGGCCAAAGGGTGTGCAAAACACCTGGCGGCGTCTAGAACCTAGAACACTTCAAGGCAAAGGCTTGTTCTTGGTAAGCTTCATCTTTCAAAGACGCATTTACCTTTTGCGAATATGATAATAAGTATGGCAACATGCCGGTCTGAATTCACTAACTAGATGATGCACGTGACTTTGTATGCGTGGTTTGAGAGTTTTGTAATATTATATGCGTTTATTATATACAACGTTAATGAGCCCAATCTATTGGTAAGTTCATACATATACCGTTAAGGAAGCGTTCGAAAGAAAGGCATTCGATCGAGCGTTTTGTTGGCCAACTTACGTGAAAATAGTGGTTTCCACGAAAAGCCCCTTTATTTCAATGGGATCATAATAATATGTCCACCCTAAAGGTTCATTCTAAATATTGGTAAAATATTACTGTAGTTTCGGCGATTACCTCCTACATCCAAAATTACAAACTTTACCGCTTTATGACATTAGTATATGTACATCATTACCAACCCATTATTGTCTCAGTATTGTCACGGATCTCCTCTCAGAGATGAGAAAGGTTTAGGTCATAGCCCACGACACTGGTCGAGATGCTTAACCACTAGGCTATCACTCACATATTAGTATTCACAACCGACTTAAGTTCTGTCCCATACAATATCCGTTTCCTTTTGAATTTTATGCTATAAAATTATTTTGATACAATCATAAAAGTAAAATCAATATACCTTTTAAAACGATCGGTAAAATTAAATGAACGGTATTTTTTCTCAAATTTGAATGTATTTATTCAATACGAAGTTCTATTAATTTTAGACAGGTATAGTCGTTCCGAACACAACGATCGAGAAACCACTACAAAGAGATCTCTGTCTGTTCTACAATTATTTTATATTCAAATTTCACAGTAAGACTCAGTTTGTTCAAAGAGTAACAATCAATAACAGAATTAATTCTTTGTAGCTTTAAAGTAAAAGACTACAATGAAGTGTTTTGTTAAACTTCTGAGTATTCTGAAACTTCGTACTGGAATATTTTAAAACGTTTAAATGTATTTCAGTCAGTGTTCACTAGACTTACTCAAAATTTGAATATGAAAAGGTTACGATGGTACATTTCACTTTTTTGTAATAATAATCTCTATAGAAAAACGTGAAATCGCAACGAGATTAGCAGCATTAAATCTTATGCATTTCGAAATAAGGTGTTAATTTCCTAAATTGTAATAAGGATGAGCAGAAGCTAGGGTGTCGCAGTTGGCTGTTACTGCTTTTTTTACACCGTATAAATATAAATGAAGCATTAAAAAATCTTAAATCGGAATACATGGAACAGCACGTTCGTGTTTGCCTTATTGTTAATAAGGTTTGTAACTTTCACTTAAGAATACTTTTGCATAGTAAGATAAAGGCTATCTTTATCTTTGATTGTCTTCGAGGTTACTTTGTATGTACACCGAGGTTATTTGAATAATAATATTTTCTATTTATTCGTAGTTGAGAATAACAGTGCAAATAGTTGGTACTAATATACATTACTATTATATCTCCCCATTTCTCACGCTACCTCATTGAAAACAGGTTTCAAATTAAAAATATCAAATAGACCGATTAAAATTGCTTCGACTGAGGTACTCGTGGAGTTGGATCTTTGTTAGGCTTCACTTGTCGTTTATGTCGTCGTGCGATTTATGAACTATATGTTTTCTGGCTTCAGGCACTTTATTATTACTTTCGAGAGAGGCTTCCAGCAAAGGGGCGGCAGAACTTGGGGTTGCGAAGGTAAACAAGTGCCGTGGGTTTATTCAACGAGCTAGTCAATCGAATGAATGTTTTCCTCATTTTAGTTGGATTCTTTTTAATATGCTTCCGGGACCATATTGCTAGCCCGCAGCTATTTCAAATTAAATAGAATGCCTACTTGTGTATAGTGCCCAGTTTATGTACGAGTATGTAGTACGTACAGAGGTCAGCGCATTGCGGCTGAATATTCTGTAGCAGTCCAGAAGCATCTGTTGCCAATTTGTCATCGATGTAGACTTATTTGATATACATACATATTCTATACATTCCCTAATAATAAAGACGGCAAATTGTAGACGAAGAAGTCTCTATGAGATTGACTAATTCAATGCTTGTAGTCGAGACCAGTACAAGTTTAGAACGTTGTTGCAATGTTTGATTATAGTTTCAAACGATCATTTATGTTTCTTGTGCAAGGTTCAATGCAGTCGGCTTTATCAAAAGCACCATAATTTATTAGCACTGACGGATTAATATTATCTAATTCATATTCAAAGATGTTTTTAATCTCATTTGTAGCCGATTTATCGCAGTTTCATTGAATGAAACACCTTTTAAATCATGTAAAATTTGAAGGTTAAATTAAATTATTTATGGTGCTATTGGACGTCTGCCGTTTGAAAAGTGGGTGCTAGTTGCAATGTTTTTTTGCTAAGTAAGCAGATATCAAGTGTTTACATTACAAACTAATGTGTTATTTACCAAACATGAACTAAATGTATCAAATGGGAGCATTGGCATTATAAAAAATTATGGAAATCAATTAGAAGGTAGTATAATATTACTTACCTAGGATCTACGAAGGGTTCCGCATAGATGTTCCTGACCGGCTGGCGGCGCGGGAGGGGCGGCGGTACCGGGCTGAAGCCCTCCATCATGTCCTCCCGCTCGCTGTATTTCAGCGACTTCATCGTCATTTCGACCACTGTTAAACCTCAGTCCACTGCACAGTTATATTTCAATCTTAGAACCCAACATTGCACTTTAATCTCCTTTATCACTCACATCGCTACTGTTATCGTTTGAACATACATGGCAAAACTTCACTTAAAGTTTAAAGGTCTATTCCGTCAAACATAGTGGGTAAGTTTTTTTTTCAAGATGCAAACTAATTCTGAAAGTAGAAGTAAATGTCACTACGATCACAGCGCATGTTTCGTAAGCGTTTCGGTAATCGAGTAAGCAGCCTGTCCTCGTGGGTGATCGCGGCCGACTGTCGGGGCTCCGGGCTCAGGGGCCGCCGTCCCGCGACCCTCTCCCAGCTTTTGTAGTTTTTGCTTAGGAGACGAGGTACCATAAAAGCTCGCCGAGTTATTAGATGATCGAACAAAAAATGCGGCCCATACGAAAGACGGCATATTGTGAGTAATAGAGTTTACGCAACCGAATGAAAAGCGCGATCCGCTCCACCCGTGCTCGACATGACGTGATGCGGTTAAATTTATTTCAAAGAAGGCCCTTTGTGTGGAGTGTGAACAAAACATATCTTTATAAATAATGTGTTCGAGGATCCTTGATGTTCCGAAAAATTTGCTTCGGGATTACTTATTTCTTTATCAATATTTAAGCACCATGATTTTATTTAATTAACTCAACCTATAAAAAATATTTATACAACTCTTAAAGTATTACCTATGCTTTTGCAGCGGTACTTATTCCTAATATGTATTTGTATGTTTCTAATAATTGTTTGGTGGTGGTAGTCTTATGTCGAAGTTTCGCCTGCGGCGGCACTACCGCTGCTGCTATTTGTATAAAGCAGCAGTGTGAGAACTGCTGTGTTTCGGTTTGAAGGGTGTAGGTAGCGATGGTGATAGAGTCTTATATTGAAGGCTCGCCTACGGCGGCACCATAGCTACACCTATTTCTGCCGTAAAGTAGCAGTGTGAGAAATACTGTGCTTCGGTTTGAAAGGTGTAGTTAGGCAGGAGATACTGGACAAGAGGCATTTCAACTTAGTCCTCTGGAGTAGCAACGCATCCACTTACAACCTCAGATAGGAGTTCCATCCTACTTGAGGTTTGATGTGGATGTCCATGGGCTGCAGTGATCACTTAACACCAGCTGGCCTGCATGCTCGTTTGC
>DWKW01002199.1:0-11357 GCA_018250115.1 Doberes anticus
AGTTGATGTTTTATGTACCCACATGAGGACATCCATCCATGGGCTGCAGTGACCACTTAAAATCAGGTGGCTTGCATGCTCGTTTGCTACTCTTTTAAGATAAAAAAAAGTTAAACGTCGACGAAATAAACAAACCTTTGTGATATGACTGAAGTGATCGGTGATGAGTGCGGTCTACGGTACTTATGATGATGCTTTGAAGATAAAGCATCTCTGAGGATAACACCAGACATGGAACGTAATGTTTTGTATCTCAAAATTATTATCAGCTTGGAGTGAAAATAGGGCGAAGTCAAAAAACCGGTACCTTCTCTGGAACCACGACAATGCTTCACCGCACAGCTTTGCAAGAACAGTCGTCTATCTTATTTCATCCAGCATATTCTTGTCTGTCCTATTTCATCCGCCATATTCCTTGATCTAACACCTTGCTATTTTTATGAAAATTCTGATATTGTGAAACAGGCAAGAGGATTGAAAGATGATTCGCTGGCTGTTTATAATTTCGAATTTTAAGGTACCTATAGATGAGTGGTTAGAGCTATATGGTTTAAACCTATGGAAAAGTATATATGTGGTCTGTTTGAGTATTTTTAAAACAGAAATATCTGTAATATATAATGTAAAAATTATAATTTTAGAGTGTTTTGGCTTGACCCTCGTAACATAATTTATTTTTTACGTTAACTATCGATGAGCAAAAACCGTTGTACTCACAGTTTTTATAAACTCCAATGCCGAATCTCAATAGAGTAGATCAATTCCTGTTTACGGTTATTTAACGCATTCATTGCTAACTGATTGACAACGACCACATCTTATCAAAGTAGGTAGGATTTATCAGCAGGAATTTGGAATAGCAAGAATTGTATGTAATCTTTATCCTAAATATTTACATTTGTATCGTTAAGATTGATCGAAAAACTAATAGTTAAATAAGACGCAATCGAGACAACATTTAGTTCATGTCAGGAAAATATTTATTTTTTAACTGTAGTAATTGTGTTTTTTACATGGATATACCGAATATATACATAATTATATAATATATGGGTAACCACCTGTATAACACCTGTATTTTGTATGGGCACTGATATTTGACGAATATAGTCGGCATACAATGAAGTTTGAATTGTACGAAAACAGAGTTAATGAGCAATTATTTTTCACCACATCCATCAGGCCACAGCGTGACGCCAAGCGCGTGTGCCGGGAATACATTATCGGTCAATCTCAAAGTAACAAAGGATAAGCGATCCATGTAAGGCGGAGTGGAGTCATCTTCCTAAAGGAAGGTCAACAAACATGAACTTTAGTCACGTATACCAATCTGCTAGAACTGGCGAAGCGGCGCCTCGCTCTGATTCACTTCCTGTTTTGTGTGAAATTTACTAATCTCACTATCTTCAAATACGCCATATGTCATTTGTGCTAAGATACTTTTATTTTACTAATGATTATATTCTGTTCTAGAATCATTAATATCACATTACCAGTCGATTGCTTAAAGTAAAAGGGTTTACTTAAAAACTGATGGAACATAAAAATATTCGCTTAGTACAAATAATTTATTTGTTTCTGTAACCTATAACTGCATTTACTGCATTATTATATAAGTGAAATATAACTGCATTTACCTGCTTTACTTTGATGTCTGACTAGAGAAAACGAACACAAGTGTTTTTGTTAAATTAAAATAATTCATTTATATTAGTTTAATTTACTCATAAATGATTCACTATATTGTTAATATTCTCAGGTACTGAAATTACAGATTCCACTGGTGTGGCGTTACTGCTTTCGACGTTCAGTTGCTTCGTATAACCAGAATTTTTAGTATTTCTCTCTGATATAATGGCCCAGTCCAAAGACTTCGATCGTTTCTTACTGCCAAGTTTATATTCTTGATACATCTCGGCTAGATATTGCTTTCTATAAGTATACAGCCAATCATCTGAATTAGACCTTCTCTTATTATCTGCCAGGCTTTCCTTGTTGGTAATCGGAATATTATTTATATTTAAAAAGCTCGAGTTTCCAGAGAATTGTCCTAGCTGCCGCCTATAGTACCTCGTCCGCGGCTGACTTCGCTCGGTATCCTCGCGCCGCGCTAGCCAGTAGTAGTGGGTGATGGGGTCGCGCGGTCCCCAGTGTCGCGAAGGTCTGAACGACGACTTCAACTTCTATAAACAAGCAAGAATTATAGTTATCTAAGATGGACGAGGCCTCGCCCACAGCAGAGCAATTACGGAAAATTGGTTGCTAAATTTACATACACAGGAAGGAAACATTCGCAGTGCACGTATAAAAAATTTGCCAAAAGGTTGCTGAATTAATTTATAATTTAATCAATTCGTACTCCGATCACGTCGTATTGGACCTGTCGAGCCACGGACACGACAGCAAACGTGACAAAGATCGCCACGGTCGCCACGCCAGCGGTGGCCAGCCCGCTGGCTTCCCACGGCGGTTCCACCCAATGCGGCTCCATGAAGTACATGATAAGCCACCACACTGTGAAAGGTACGATAATGCCCATAACTGCACACCAGCTCCACACCCAATACTTGGTGAGATCACGCCCTACCAAAAATTCGATATCTTCGATTAGTACCCGCCACCCTGAAAAAAAAAATCCTTAATGAGGCACTTCCAAACACCATTAATTAATTAATTAATCCATATGAAATGTTTAACTTGTCTTCATATCGGAGTTCCGAACAATCATTTTATTTATAGACTACCCCCAAAATTGCACTAAAACAGCGTATATTAGTCAGCTCGTAAAATGTACCCAACGAATATAAATATAAAATTATATGCTAATGTACAGAAACTCTTATGTAAGTGAACGAATATTCTTATCAGATTAAAAATAACTCAAACTTGAATTAAAAGAGTAGCAAACATGCATGCTGCACGCCATTTGATATTCAGCCTTTAGAAATCCACATGTAAGCTCAAATAGAGGCGAATCTGAGATTGGATGCAGATGCGTTGCTCCTCTTTAGAACCAAGTTAGGACCAGCAGAAATAGACGAAGCTTCGGTATAAGACTGTACCATAATTGTGACTTCCTTTGGGCATTATAGACTTATCGTGTAACTGAGCAGTCCCTATAGTAATTAAGCAGTGGAGAAGGGGTGATTGTTGACGCATTTGAAGCCCAATCAACGAATCGACAATTTATACACTTTTCTAGCACTCCACATCTACTGCAGAAACTGTCGCAGTTGAATATCAAACCTTTCATACTGTAGTCATACAGCAGTAAGACAATGTATTTTTGTGTTAAATTCTCTCAATATTATGACTGTAGATAATTGTTTCCAATTTTACCATAAATAGTGATAAAAGGGAAGATTTCGAGAACTGTGGTAACGCTGATGAGGAAGGGTACGACAGCGTCATCCAGGAGAGTAAGCACAGGCAGGCCCAGTGCCAGAGCGGCCAGCACCGCGGCAGCGCCCACCAGCGAGCTGCCCACCGCCAGGTAGCGCCACTTGTACCCGCCCACGCGCTTGAACCGGTCGTATAGCGGATACAATAGCGTCAGCTGGAAGTAACAAAAGTACCGTTAAGTCAGTTACGTAGTTTCCGATGTGATGACGGTATAATGATGGTAGAGACTTATCCCAAAGGCAGCGGCGGCATCACCTCTGTACCTATTTGTGACATATAGCAGCAGTGCTCGCACTGCTGGGTCACGGTTTTAAATGTGTGGTTAGGTAGAAAATACGAGACAGGAGGCGTTCCAGCTTAGTCCTAGGAAATGGGAATGCATTCACGCCTAACCATAGAAAGGACATTGGTCCAATTTGATGTTGAATGTCTATAGCTACAGTTACGATTTAACATCAGGTAGACTGCATGCCCGTTGCTACTTCATGTACCCACAAAACATATACATATATGTATGTAATACATAAATTACGAGATCAACAATCGCTTTTAGGTGTATACGAGTAAGATAACATTTTACCTCTAACGTAAACTGCGAAGTGCGAGCATTTATAATAAAAAATAAACTATTCAAAAAGTAATTCACGAGGATCAAGAAGAAATAATACTTGCAAGAAGAAATAATAATTAAGTTCAATTATAACGTATATAATTCTATTTTTTTTATTCAAACTGAAAGTAAGTGCTTACCACAGTTACCACGCCTGATACAAACAGGAAGGCAAATATTAGCGGTGGCCAAACGGCGCTCAATTTTTTTTCTTCGGCCACTTTATATGTTTGTACTAGAACTGCCAGAGCAGATATGTCTTTTTCGTCACTTCCACCGATTCCATACCATAATATTAGCCCAAACCATCCAGCCAATATGTTGAGTCCCACAAATGTTACAGAAGTCCTGCAAAGAACCACAGTAACAAGCGAATCGTATTATTACGCCCTTCTTTTAGATTATACCTTTACCTGACATAGTTGTAATGAATATATATTTTTTGAGTATAATCTCGGATAAGACTTCAGTTATATTTAACGTTGAACAAATATGTGTATGTTGCAGTAACTACTAACATTACCACCGAATGCAGCTGCACGTGCTTTACCTACTAAACATCTTTTGACGTAAAAAGTAATTTTAAACACAAAGGTACGGCGTAAACATACTGTCAATGAAACTCACAAGTTTTATAACAATATAAGGTACACCACTCTGTTAATGTCAACGACCAAAGTTCACGGTTATTAGTATCGCCAATAAAAGAGCGCCTAAACGTGTCCCAAGTTTTATAGTAATTCCTTAAATCGTAACTATGCGAAATTAGCGCTTGACAATAACAGTACCTACTACCTACCTACTTTTTTGACACTTTGTAATCCACATGACACTAAAAAATCTATTTTATTGCCAATTTATAGGTCACCTAGAAGTGATCTAGGTTATTCAGTAGTGATTCAGTGCGTGATAAAAATGGCACTATTTAAACCTTAATAGCGGAAGAATTAGCATCGCCCTTTTCTTTTCTGACTAACACCACTACTATGTACCTACTATACCCTCAGTTATACGCACGAATATTATTGAATATTTAACTCGGCATATATATACATAGTAAACAAGATCCTTACCACTGCACGTCTGTGGAGGAATATACAGAATCTCCGACTGATATAAGATAACCGCCCGCTACGTGGGTGGACCACAGCGCCTGGGTAATGGAACTGTGCCAAATTCTGGATTGAGAAAAATAAATCCAGTCGGCAGAGTCATGTATTAGTAAGATATCATTTTTGTCTCCTATACCCGTCAACAGCGTGATTGCCAATACCACCACCAGTGGAGTCGCGCCGTAAAACATCTTTTTCATAAACTTTACTGGACTGTAGAGACTGAAATTAGAATGTCAGATAAGATTGTGAACAAATATATGATAGAATTTTTTTTTTTTCACCCTTAATATTGCACTGTCATCAGAATCAGCTATGTTAAAAAAAAATTATTCACTGGCTTTTCGCGATGTTTTCTTAAAATCGATCGACAAAGTTCTACCCGAACAGATAAGACACAAAGCCAGTTAATAATTAAATAATAAAATAAAAAAATATCGTTAACTCCGTATAATTGAAAAACTTATTAATAACTTTGAGCAGATACAAATTTTGAGCTCTCAAAATTTGTAATTGCAATTGTAATTTAGTTGCCTATAAGATCATAATCAACAACAAATATTCCTTGTATTATTTTAACAGAGAATGGTCTAACGTAATAGACACAAAATAATGATTTTATAAAGATAATAGTAATGAGATAATAGAACAGAAACCTACACAATTGGAAACAGTACCCAGAGCAGCACAGTGATCAGTGCCATTGCCATGTAGTTCTCGGGCTGCTCTCCGATCGGCGCCAGGACCGTGCCACTGCGGCAAATGTATTATTGTCAGTTTAAAAAAAAACAAAAAGATACAAATTTATATGTTTCTCTTTTGTAGATAATAGAACTCTCTGATAACGGTGCAACTTTCAACAATGACATCAACAATGCTGCACCTATTTCAGCCGCAAAGCAGCGCTTTAGCTTGTCTGTATGATATGTTAGATAGACTTAACAACTTTAGAGTTCCCGCCAAGTCTTCAAGGTTTGTCTTTCAAAACAACATGTCTTTTTATAAAAGGATAGAAATCTTTTTTTTTTTTTGTTTCGTACATATAGATATCCAGAAGCTGTGACACCGTACATAATGGTCGCTATTTTTGACTTAAAAAAAATCTAGAGAAAAACTTACTTCACGCACGTCGATTTATTATAAACATATTCATTAGTATTGTTGCGGTCCTGGAATTAATATTCTTTTTTTAATGTAAATCACGAAGTGTAACAATTTTCAAACATCAAACAGTATAAAAAAGAAATAGAATTTAAATGGGTAATTAATACTCTTATTTAATTTTAAACCATAAAGTATAACAATTTTAAAAACACTTAAAAGAATATTAAATAAATTCAGTAATGGGTATAATTACCTGAGTAACTAATGTAACCGAGCAATCCCAGAAAGGAATCGAATTATTTAATGAGTAAAAAAAATTTGTAGCTGTTATGGCAACGTAAGTAACAGTGTAGATCGAAGCCAAGAAGGATATCAGTAATCGCAGGTACCCGACGCCTGCGAAAAATTATTTAATGAGCTAAATCACTGAGAAACACACTTGGTATGACATTGCTATTGGCATTTTAATTTCTAAATTTTGTTATATTACTTATTACCCTGCAACGCTAATAAAAAGTTGTTACTTTATTTTACTGTTATTTCGTTTATTTCGTAATGAATTGTCTCATGTCTACCTCTGAAAAACGGGACTGCTCTCCATATCCCTATAGCATCTTGTTGGCTCAACTGACCGATTGCTAATTGTAGAAGGGCAGTGGGCAGGCCGACCACTATCATGGCCACTGTGAACGCTAAGCCGTAAGCAACCCCTCCATATCGGAATGCATCTCTTGGCACTCGCCAGGTACTGTTGAAGCACAAAACTACTGCTGCCGTGCATATGTGAGCACGTATAGAAGACCAATTTGACCAGACCTAATGACAGACATATGAATTTAATGCTTTAAAAAACACAATCCATGGCACATTTGAAATGTTATTAATAAAAATATCAAGTGTAACTAGAGTAGTTATGAAATCATTACATATGTAATTAAATAATATTTAATGTTTTTGAGCAAATTTTAACGTAATTATTCTCTGAGAAAAATTAAAGAAAGAATAGTTTTTCACTCTTACCTTTAACTTATAAGTTTTAAACATCATTAGTCACTGAATTACATTACACCACGATTATTAAACAAATAAAAATGTCTTATAGTACTACTGATTTGTAAACGTATATAAGAAACGTAACGTGACGTACTGTTCTGATGCGCAGACCGGCCCAGATACTCGCAGATTCGAGATAATTTAGTGGGTATCTGATCAGATGCAATGACAAATACATCTTTTGGAGCACAGTTATCAGTCCGTTTCAAGTGGTTTGCCTACAACTTGTTTACTTACTGATAATGCAGAACGCCTAAAATATTATCAAGCAACATCCACATGTGCGTTAGGGGATTTCGTTAAAAATAACTGCTTCGCAAGAACTTCTACTTAAGTTGATACAATTAATAATTATTATATGTCTATTGTATTTTACATGTATATCCCAACCGTTAATAAGTACATTCAAGATACGATTTATGCCTCTTATTTAGTAAAAGCTAACATTCATTTGTTAAAATGCTAAAGCGATTATTAGCTTACTGTTAGAATTTACTGGAAAACGAATATTTCTAATAATGAAAAAAATATCATTATCTTTAGGGAACATACCAGTGAATAGCCAATATATCATATAATTATATATATGTCCCTTACCTATTAACTTTCCGAGAATAATGTTTCGGTTTTTTCAGTAATCATTTATTCGACATCGTTAGCGGATTGCAAAATGGTGGTAGCTATTAACGTAAGTACTTACATATATTACCTTACTAACTTACACCAGCGATTTCGTCCGCGTCGAGATGAACATACCAGTACTCACACTGTTGCTTTACGGCAGAAATAGATACTGGGGTGGCGCGGCGGCAGACGAGCCATCGACAAAAGACTCTACCACCATCAAAACGTTTATGCGTGATGAACTAATAAACTTCTCAAACTGGTAAAATATAAACATTTCGCCGCAACCCTTCATAGAAGTTGATTTAAGAAAAAAGGAATGGTTAATACCATTTCGAAAAGATTGAATACTAAATTAAGGTTAATAAGAAAGGTATTTGATTTTTAAGTGTTTTACTATAGGGGTTTTTATCGAATTATATTTAAAAGTATTAATCTACATACTGATTTTCTGACCTCTAAATTAAAATACATTAAACTTTCCTACAACATTCTAACCCAGATGACATAAATAAACCTCAAGTGAATATTTTTAGAAAATCTTTCATTCTGAAAATCTGAGGCCTTCCGCCTAAAAATGGATACTATTTCATTTTATTTTCAATTGGAACTCGATTTTAAAACTCACGATATGACTGCTTACGTTACAGTCAAGTACAAGAATTAAAAATTAAATAATTTGTATGAATAAAAACTCATGTAAGCATCTATCATACAAAAAATACTCTTGTTGTTTTGTAACATCTGTTAAGTTAAAATACATATTATTTTTAAATTAATTTCGTAAATTGAACTGGCTAGAAATAATGAACGACTTTTCAATTACTTTCAGAATTGGCCCGTGACGCTGAAACATTATTTTTATTCAAAAGAGCTAACAACGCAAAAAGCAACGTACCTAATTCATACCTAAAAACAGTTAGTCTTGTTTAATGATATTATATATATTATATAACTGAAATATGTTTGTTTTTCTTCAGTTTAAGCAGTTAAGTGAATGCTGAGTTTTTGCAGCACAACACAAACAAAATTATCTTTCTATTTGATGTGTGATTTTGTATGTCAGATTATGAAACTTTTTTATTATTAGCGTATGTGTTCATGTACACGACACCGAATACTAAAAAAACATTTAATAATGTCTATCAGTATTACTTCTGTAGGATGTCTTTTATCCATATGTAGGGTACATGTAGGGTATATGTTGGAGTTTCAGCATAAATATAATTCAGTTTAGTTGTAAGTTACCAAATTTTTCAATAATGTTTCATTACGATATATATAAAATCAAACGATATGTAGCAAGCGTTTATAATTTTCGAAAATTTCAACGATGCATGTTTTAGGTACTCGACTCAGACATATTGTGTTTAGCCAAATTTCACAATCGGGCAACTACATACATACATTCGATTACGTTATGTGGATTTAAATTCACAGAACAACATGCATTTTCACGTGGAAAATACAAAACATAAATATGAAGGTTACAAAAATATTGTTTATACTCGTGTGTGTCTCGCACTGTATTAAGTCGAATAGAAATTCCTTGCGAATATTCCGTGGCAGAAATGCCAGCGAAGGTGAGTTCCCGTATGTGGCGAAAATTATATTACAAAAATTAAGCAATGTACAGACTAACAACTTCTTATGCTCAAGTACAGTACTGACTTCTAGGTGGGCTTTGAGTTCGGGACATTGCATTGAAAGCGCAATAAATTACCTGCAATTGACTGAGCTACAACCTAAAGTAGTGATCGAGTACCTGCCCTCATCAAAATCGGAAGCTGCGTACAGCGAAGTTGTATCCATGATATCGCATCCTTCTTATACTTCAGGTGCAAATGACATAGGCTTATTGCACATACAGCCGGTGCTTTTTGCGAAATATGGAAGACTGAGTCCAGTAGATTACACTACACTAATTGGGCAAGAAGTTGTTATAGTAGGATATGGACTAATTAATCGTACGCATGAAGCGGCTGTTCATCTTCCACAAGTTTTAGAAGCCATCGTGAAGCACTGTACTCCTGACATGATTAACTATCCTGAGATATGTTTCGCTCTGCCCTGCTCATCACGTATTGACGAAGCCAAGACCTTGTGCCCCGGAGACTCGGGAGGTCCTTCTATACATGCTTCAGGAATTATAGCTATATCTACTAGATCCGATGGTTCACATGATTGCATGACAGACCCAGGAAAGAAGTCTCGAAGACATCGTTTTAGTAATAGATATACTGTCGGTATGGCAACTGCAATAAGTCCTTTTATAGATTGGATATCGAGCATTATAAAGACAGAGGTTATGTAGAAAAATAACACTATTTCAATTAAGAACATGTGCGTGCAGAATCTAATATAGTCATTAATATATTATGAACACTAAACCGCTCACTATTGTTATACCCTCTTAACAATATTGTTAAGATATATAAGGTATATATTATATACCCACTTATTAACAAATTTATTTCTATTTGTAGATCTGTTTCTATGTATGAAATAGAGTACGGAAATAATGCGTCATATTATTTTTTACTTAAATATTTTTTCTATAAGTCATTTCTATTACCAGTGATAACTTAGTGATCAAGATATATAGACCGCCAACCTGCATTTGCCCAGCGTGGTGTACTATGGCCTAAAACCTTACCATCGCTGAGAGGAAACACGTTTCCCAGTAGTGGGATGATAATGGGTTGATGATGAGTTCCATCTTCCATGGATCAGGTTTTGAATTCCAGCAGCCAATATTTTTTCTAAATTTGGATTTGAATTGATAATGATTAAATCTCGAGGAAGCCAGCACGTCTAAGAGTTCTCTCTCTGTAAAGTGCATGTGAAGTCCGCCAATATGAACTAGGCCAGCGTGGTGGACTATGGTTTAAAAACCCTACGCTCAGAGTCCCTCTCACAGCAGTGGGACAATAATGGGATGACAAAAGGTTTTTTACTTGTAATGTACATATTGATAGCTATACCGCAAGTACTTCCGGCATACTTCAAATTCTCTATCCCGAGTTCATCCATATTTGAATTTATACGTTGCGTTATCCTTCCTATAAAGATTCTGTTTACAAACCTAGTCGGTAATCTAAAAAGCAATAAATCCTACGATCATAAAAATAAGTTTAAACATATTATGCACATAGTATTTTGAGATTGCAACGTGTAGGTACTTATACTTTGCTAGGTTGGCACAAACTAGTAGGCGGCCGCTTTGTCCCTTGAGAAATGTAATACAGTGTTCATTTATCTAGACTGATTCGTGTTCCTTTAGTCCAAACTACTGTACGGCATAGTTACACTTTATGCAACACTTAGATTTTAGCAAACGAGCATGCATGCCACCTAATGTTAAGTGGTCATTGTAGCCCATGGACATCCACATAAAACCTCAACTAGGACGAAACTCCTATCTTAGGTCGTATGTGGATGCGTTGCTACTC
>DWKW01002200.1:0-11356 GCA_018250115.1 Doberes anticus
ATATCTTAATTTTTCAATATCTAATATCTATATATGTAACAACATATTTTTATTTAATGTACGTATGTTTATACAGTCACTTACTTCAGTACAAGTACTAAAAGGAAGTATATTTGAATAACATTTATAGCTATTAAAACAAACATTTTTGATATTTTTGAATTGTGTCCTAAATATGTTTTAACAAATTTAACATGACAAAATTCCCAAAACTCTTCCAAAACACTTCATTCGACTTCTTTGTTCGAAAGTTAAAACAGTTAACGTAACGAAGTATACGGTACAAGTATACAGCTATTGTTCTGATGTTTGTCGTCGTGTTTGCCGCCCTTACAATGAAACCGAAGTGTGATTGTTTCGATTCGCATCGGCAGGTTTTATTAAAATTCTCCTTATTTGTTGAGTGATTTTTTGCGGAGCGCTAACAACACGACACGAGCTCGAAGCGCGAAGTTTAAAGAAATTCTTTGAGAAGTTTTTATTGAAGTCGATGTTACTTTAAGAACTACCGTTGCCAGCTTGTTAGTCAAAGTGTTGTAACCTTTAACAGTTAGGGAAGAAAAAACGTAATTTGATCTTACGATATTTTAATTAATGCTTTGTATACACTTATAAACAAAAACATATAAACGTGCAGTGCTCACCTCCCCTTTTGTATAGTTTTGTAAAAAACTAATATTAAGATTTCTATATTTATGTAAAAATAAAAAAATCCGATCCCGATAGTGAAACTAAACTATCAACTTTTCAACTTAAAAACACACAAAAAAATCAACACAATCAGTACAGAAGATTTTTTATAAAAAGGTAGTGTCTCCCCTCGATATATAAAAATAAATAAGTACAAAAATACAAAGCTAAGCTGAATGACCTTAATGATGTTCAAATTCATTAAAATACATGATGAGCCTGGAGCTGAACCCGGAATCTTTGCAGCCTCCCAAGCTGCTAGAATGCTATTCTATTTCATCCATAGCATAATACGCTAAACTTAGTATATAAATGTACGCGAATGAAATAAGATAAAGAAATGTCATGTCAAAGTGAGTGATAGCCTGGTGGTTAAGCATCTCGACCTCGCTACGTTGGGTCGTGTTTCAAATCCCGGCACGCACCTCTATTTCTCGAAAATTCTTTTCAAAGTTTTCGAAATTATGTGCGTATTATTAATTAATTATCACTCGCTTTAACGGCAATGTAATTCCTTTTAACCGGCGATTAACATGCTCTAACTTCTAAGTTTTCTTAAAGGGTGTTTTAAATGATCACCATCATCAACACATTATTGTTCCACTGCTGAATACGGAGCTCGTCTCTGAGATGAGGTTTCGGTCATAGTCTATCACGCTAGCCAAGTGCGGAACTTCGCATGCGTTTGAGAACATTATAGAAATCTTTTCGCAATGCAAGTTTCCTCTTAATTTTTTCCTTGAGCGTTAAAGCATGTGATAATGAATTAAAAAAATTTAAAACTTACGCTGCGGGCTGGGATTCGAACCCCGACCACCCTCCTGCAACAATGTTGTTTGTATGTACTTGCCCTAATAAATCAATAACCGTCGTTGTCATAATCTCGGACATGAGTGACGACTCATGTCTGAGTAAAGATATTTAAATATAAAACATTTTAAACCAGGCTGTAGGCTCACCGGCGTTCGCAAGCAAACATCAACAAAATCAAGACATTTGAACAACCACTAGAATGCTGTTAGAAAATGTTTGTTACACACGAGCCGAAGGCGTGTTAACAAACGCTTTTAGCGACTCGTTTCGGCACATTCTCCGCTAAGTTGGTAACTTTTTGCAGGAAATCAAATACAAAGGCAGATTTATTTATTTGAGTTTGGAATTTGATTCTAACTTTTTTATACTCGCATATATCTTATATTTGAAGGCGCAGTCCTATTTTTTTCAATTTTACATAATATTTTCTTAGTAGAGTCTCCTGTTGGAGTCTCGTCTGCTGCGGCTCCTATTTCGGCCATAGAGCAGCGGTATGCGTACTGCTGCATTTCGGTTTGTAGGGTATAGTCAGGCAGAATACACTGGAAGTGCAAGCGACATATTCGTTTGCTATTCTAATGTGATTTAGGGATTATACATAATTTTCAAAAAAATGTTTTGACAGTCGTTTGGGCATAGCTATAGATATTCAAGAATCCTCTAAATACATACATTAATGTAATTAAAGGCTTCCTTATATTATATCGTATATGGTAGACTATACATTAAAATATTCTTCACTATAAAAGTAACAATAATATAATAATCGTAAACAATGGCGACATCCGTCAAGGACTTTTAAAAGTATGAGAGTGCACGAGGATGTATTGGTATAAATAGGTTCCGATAATTCCAATAAAGGCCCATCTATAACCAGACCAGCGTACATACATATTTACGTCTACGGAACTCTGCAGTGTGTTTATCAAACAAACTATAAGTTTATTTGCCACTGTACCTACCTACATCGAAAATCGAAGTAACGCCGTCTCTTCACAACTTCACCGATTTCGGAAATTCAATTACGGCGAAACTTGTTCTCCTCGTTGGTTCGTTGATGTGCTGATTCCATAATGTCAGTCATATATCGCTAGTCGGTTAAACGTGTTAAGGCTGAAATAATTCAACCGCGCCGTTGGAGGAAAAAGAAGAGTCGCATTGTGGGTTCCAGCTCGTCACGATCAAAAAACATTGACGAGGCGTTAAGTCAATACAAAAAGAACTACTGTTCGAGGGCACATACGAGTATACGGACGGAATAATTGAAAGGAACAAGAAAGACGCATTTAAACAATGGCTTAACAACTGTTTTAATGATTGCTGAACACAACTAATATATTGGAAGGACGAGTAGTAATCGTAAAAGGGTAAAACTAGTAATACCAAACAGCCGTGACTGTTCTTCTATTATTATTTTAAAGTAGAAATAATAAAATTTATTTAAAGTATTAGAGCAGTAATGCGGAAAATTTAAAGAAACTCATACATAAGTCTACCGTAGCATTATGGATAGTTTAAAGGATAGCAGCAGATCAAGGTCAACAAATAAGCTCACCGTTATCGAGTGGTAGCCATGATTAAAGTCGCCCACTCGCTGTAGTTGGTCTGGATTTGAATTCCATTATATCTAGTTTTTTTTTAGAATATATGACAACATTATAAAATAAACTAATAATAACTTGCAACATGCTAAGTCTACCGATTCACACTTATTCTCACGTGTTGTTCACACGTGGTGTACTATGGCCGAAATACTTATCACTGAGAGGAGACCCGTGATCAAGAGTGGCATTACTTGTGGACTACAGTAGATTTACGTTTATGTAATAAATTTTTGAGTGAGTGAGTGAGCGTGAGATAGCCTAGTTGTTAAGCATCTAGACCCCGTTGTGGTGGGTCGTGGTTCAAATCCCGGCACGCATCTTCATATCTCTTTATATATTATAAATTGTAAAGTTTCGAAATTATGTGGGTACTACGAATTAATTATCACTCGCTTTAATGGTGAAGGAAATCATCGTGAGGAAACCTGTACACCTAAGAGTTCTCCATAACGCACTTGGCCATCGTGGACTACGGCCAAAACTCTCTCATCTCTGCGATTTTTTTTTTGTCAAATACAGTAACGATACCTGATTTGCATAATTGCGCCCTAACGTAATAAAACATGTCAAAGATATAGATACGTCCCAGATACGGTCACTAAGAAGTTCCTGAAAATATCAGTAATGTAAACGCTAGTCTCAGCACACAGTCATGATTTAAGAACAGGAGCTATAAAAAGGTTTTGTAACGCTATGTTTGCTTTGCCACTTCTATTCGCGTCCGAACGAGATTAATGGCGAATCTTCCGACGCTAAATCTCAGAATAGCCGTTAAAAACACCTGTCGACCTCTTGAATACTGAGTATCAAACTTTTAATGGGAAATAGTAAATGTTTTTGTTGATTTAGTCTAATTATGAAGGACTAATTTTAATTTACTTCGGGCGGAAATATTTACTGTATAATATGTTTTTAAAGATTGAGAGCAGCAAAATGAAGTGGCCCAGTGTGTACTGGACACTACTAATGTATACAACGGGTGATATATCTTTGGTTCGACCGGACCGATCTCGTCCAAACTATTTGCGTGACTGGCGGACGAACATACGAACACACACAAATGTTGAATCGATAAAGTAAATAGTCGATATTTGTTAGTTTTTTTAATATCTTCATATTACAGACACAGCCCCGTTATTATTCTAATAGTATAGATATGTCTCTGTGTGAGATGATGATTATTAACAAAATTGAACACAATATTTCATGAGTAGTTAGAGGATTAATAACTGAAACCCATTATTATATTAATAGGCCATTGCAAAATTTAATGTGTTTGAGGTCAGATGTTCCAGCGAACGCGAGTTTCATTGCTGTTGGAAACAGTTTGTTTATAATAATCTTACTAAATATTGTAAATGTGAAAGTTTATGAGGTTGGATGCATGTATGTTTGTTACTCTATCACATAAAAACTATAAACATTTTTTATGAAATTTGGTATTTGAATAGCTTGAACTCAAGACAAGACAAAGCAATGTTTCAAAACGATTGATGAAACGGAACTTGTGATTAAGACTTTGACCTGTGTAATATGCGCCGTCGTACATTTAGGTGGTCTATTAAAATGCAGTCCAGCGACAAAGTTAGTAAGTAATGACGATTCACTCAATATATTTTATAGCCCTACACTAAGATTCCCCATGTTGTGGGTAACGCCATGCACTGCTGCGAAAATCTGTGAAAATTCATTTCGTATAAAAAAAATTGTTTCATTTCGTCTTCGTACGTATGGGAGAATCAGACCATTAATATATTAATACTTCATGCGATCTTTCACTCTTAAAATATCAAACTTCTTTATAATTTTAATATATTCTGATGGTGGAAGAGTCTCATGTCGAAGGCTTATTTCTGCCGTAAATCAGCAGTGCGAGAACTGCTGTATTGCGGTTTGAAGAGTATAATTAGGCAGAAGACACTAGGCAGGAGGCATTCCAACTTAGTCCTCAAGAGTAGCAACGCATACACATACAACCTCTGATAGGACTTTCGTCCTAGTTATGATTTCAAGTGGATGTCTATGGGCTGCAGTAAATACTTAACTGGCTCGTTTGCTTTTCTATAAATTAAAAAAAATCATATTGTTGTACTCATGCGTTTATATTCATTAATATTGTGAGTACACCTCTGCCCGCTTTTCGTTTTCGTGGATTGTTCGTTACTGCCTCAAGGTTTATCTGGTAGAGATTGCTAATTTAGCAATAGGACCACCTATTGTAACACTATTGTATGTATCTCTTTGTGTCTAAATTTTTCTTGGTGTACAATAAAACGTATTGTAAAAATACAATATATTATAATCTTTTCATTGAACAGAACAGTGAAAAGGCTTTTTTCCAGACACCATTTGGTATTGTTAAAACCAATAATTATATTTTATTTTATTATCAGCAAACATTTTAGTAATAAGCGCTAACGTTTACTAAATTTAAACTTTAAAGTCGTTAAATTTAATTATATAAATATATATAAATTTAATTTAATTTATTTTATAAATCGTACACAATTTTATCGGTTTTAATAAATATGAAACAACGATTTTTAAGCTACAAATTTTTTTATTTACACTATGCGTAACAAAACTAATTATGCTAAC
Source organism: Doberes anticus (assembly GCA_018250115.1). Lineage (NCBI taxonomy): Eukaryota > Metazoa > Arthropoda > Insecta > Lepidoptera > Hesperiidae > Doberes > Doberes anticus. The sequence continues at coordinate 5,706 of DWKW01002200.1, forward strand.
TAGTGGTATTAGATTAAATTTAATATAAAATTGATTTCACGGCTCAAAAATGAACCATTGCCAAAAGCCGTTAACACTACACAGGCTCACTTCGTAAATAACAACACTGAGTTCTGGTTGTGATATAATTGTTATTGCTTCGAAATACGCGTACGAAAAGTATAAAATGAACTATTTTCGCTGCATATTTTAACATCATGTTCCGACTGGCTTTTCAATTTGTTCGTTTTGTTCTTTCATTTGAATAAATATGTTTGAATAATTGCATCAATTTTTTTCTTTACATAATCAAAATAACATGGCATTCTTATCGAAGACCATATACCATTTAACAATATTTGAGTTAACATTAAAATTAAAATGAAACAAAGCTTGTTTGTTTTGTTAAAACTGGATGAAATTATTGTAAACGAATAAATAATATGTATTAAATTACATTTTAAAACTGTAAGACTGGATGAAATGTTTTAACAATGAACAAGAATTAAACATTTTATCTTGAGGCAGGTTTGGTACTTACAAACATTTCTAAGACAAAACCCTTCAGCTTACGCGTCATTATTACTCGCAATTTGCTTTGCTATGAAACTATTAATAACTCACTTTGTCACATATAATTAACTTGGCGTAGCAATTGAGAGCACTTGCGATGCAACTTAGCCCGCTTTATGATCGTCCCCGATGTACACAATGTCTACAATACAAGATGTTGGCCGACGGCCCAGAGCTAATATGGGCTGTAAGCCAACCGTCTCTGATACTGCTTGCAACTAGATAATGAAAGCGGTAATAAAAATTATGTATTTGCTATATTGTGAGTTGTTGCTTTCATCATAAGCAAAATATATACTTAATGAAAATATAAAGTAGTGTTCATACGAGTATGTGAAGAGATCAACTCACTTTTCCTCCTCTCCCTCCATAATTCGGGAAGTCCAATTAAGAACAATAATGTTACTAAAAATCTACAGAACGTTTGCATATCTAATGGATTTGAGGTTTCAGAAAATAAACATTTATTTTTTATTTTTAGGTGTTTGTTCGCCAAGCAAGGAAATACTTTAGTTATATGAAAAAAGTTAAGATATAAAAAGTGCGTTACATTTGATAACATCGATAAACGATATCTAGAGATACAGTTTCACCTTTCAGTAGTATGCGCCGTTATATACTCGGTAGGTCGATTTAAATGGCTTTTTTTGATTACTCATAGATTTTGCGGCGACAAGGCAGTGGGCGGTAGTCTAGCCAAATCTAAACTACTGTTTATGTGTAAGACTAGGCGTTTAATAATAATGCCTCACCTCGGTGATCGATTAATCGTATGTAGAAGGATACAGTTATGTTTAGCAATCTGGGGTAACTATTAGTTTTAAAGTAAGTGCAATGAAATAAATAAGTGTGGAATTAAAACGGTAATGAAAATGAACTAAGATGTTTTTTTATACATATGTACTTGCAGCCAGTCATACCATTATGATTATGTCGCTGTACTACTTTACCTAATGTACTCAAGGACTACAATACGATTTTGGCTAGTAGCCCGAAACAAATAAAAGCCTTAAGCCAGTGGACCCTCATATTGAGACATAAAACATATATTATGTTTTTTATTCTGTATACATCTCAATCGTAGCATATTTTTTATATTTACAGAACGATGTATGGTACAGTAGTCACCATGCCTGTCTGTCGTTCGGAGGGTCCTATGTTCGATTACCTGCGGGGCAAAACTGGTGAGAATCTAATGTTGATGGCTCGCCTGTAGCGACACACGTAAAGCAGCAGAGCTCGTGCTGTGATAAGACAGGTTGACAAAGGTATTCGGCCCTGTTTGAAGTTTAATATCCATGTGCATGGACTTCTGTGACCACTTAACTGCCACTTAATGGCCTGCATGGTTATTTGCTGCTCTTATAATGAAAAAGAATATCCCGAATCAACATTGGAGCAACGGAGAATAATAAAATTAGAAATATAAAAAAACAGTAAAGGCATTTTAAGAAAAGATTATCGATAGCATTAATTCGGTTTGTAAAACTTAAACGAGGGTTTGTCGATATTAGGTCCCACATATTAAACAGAAATCGGTCACTTCAAACAAGAAATTAGAAATTACTTATTAATTATATAAAATGTTTCCTAGACTACGATGCTACTACAAGTTTATTCTTTATTTGTAATAAGGAACAAGTACACCTATTATAGGTCTTTAAAGGACGCTCAAAGCGAAATGGTGTCGTTAAGATTAAAGATCAAAGTGTGGTTGCAACAGAAAACTTCAGACGCAAAGGAAATGCGTTTTCCCTTACGCTTTTACAGCGATGGCTGTAGTTTATAGAATGTACGAGTAACTTCTAAGGCTCTTGTCAGAGTTGCGTTACATGTACACTCAAATCTGAGACGTTACGTAGCTTAGGATTAAAAATATATTATGCGAGCATCACAACAAATTTAGCATATTTCCAGCTTGAAGAAATATATACAGAATATACGTAAACAAACAGTGTTATCATGTCTCGCGGTTACACGTGGCTCTCCCTTGAAAATTGTACATAATAGGTAGACCCAATAGTAGGCGTCTAGTAATACTTAAGCAGTATGTACGTGGAACAGGAAGAAGGAGAAAACTGTTTACTGGACAATACAATTTCGTTCATTAGCTCGTTTCTTAATCGTTTTTTTTTGTTTCCTGGGGAATTAATTAATTATCTAAAGATACCTGCAAGATTGCCTGGAGAGAAATGGAGGTATCTGTCTTTTATGTACTAAAACCCAAAACTCAAGTTATGTGCATATTGACCACCATTTATCACTTGCTTTGCGACTATGTAAAATGTTTGAGAGTTCTCCGTAATGTTCAGGAAGGCATGTGAAGTCCAGTCCACCAATCTGCACTAGGTCAGCATGATGGACTACGGCACAAATCCTTCTCATTTCTAAGAGGAGACATAGGGTCAGCGGTGAGATAATTAATGATGATGATTATTATTTATTATTATTATCTTTCGACAAAGTATAATATCAACTGTAAACAAATATTCTTTAAACTGCCGTTTGTGTCGTTCATGCTGCCGTGAGTATGTTTAGTTTAAATATGCTAAAGTTAAGTTATTTTCGTGTACAGAATATACATTAATATGCTAGTGTGGAACAACCCTAACTTGTATCTCCAACCAACCATGCACGGGTCGTTTAAGAGAATTTTTCAGGTGAGCTCAAGATAATGACAGCTGAGAGGTTGCGGATGCTTAACATCTCTCCTATAAAAGCTTTTCAACTAAATGAGTTGTAATGACAGCGAAAACCACTTCTTAGTTCAATCTTTATTTTTGTATTTAGAGAAAACCCTTATACTTCACTAAAAGGAAATTTCTTAGAGAGTAAATATTGTTCACTCTCATAGAAATACTTTAACAGGACCGGTAAAAATCTAAAAAAACACCGTAAATTAATCAATTGTGCCTTCATTAATGTCTGTGATTTGATTTGTTCAAGTTTTCATATGAATAATGAAATAAACAGATAATATATGTTACTCCTTACGTATTTCTTTGTAAATAAGTATAATCCCTTATTATTATATACTTAGATATCTAGCTGATAAAACATAAAATCTCTGGTTTAAATATTCAGATTCAGCTTTTACGAAAAATTCTTCATTTTCTCAATATTTACCACATAAATGCATATGTACCTACATAACAAAAGAGTGAGTGATAGCCCAGTAGTTAAGAATCTCGACATCCCGCTCCGGTGGATCGGGGTTCAAATATCGGCACACGACTCTAATTTTTTAAAATTGTTATCTATAATCATTTTATAAAATCATATTCATATTTTAAAAAACAATTATCACTCGCTTTAACGGTGTAAGAATACATTCTGAGGAATGCAGGTGAATGCCTGGAGTTCTACTCTATAATTTTCTCAAACGCATATAAAGTCCGCTAATATGCACTTGATTGGCGTGGTGAACTATGGCCTCTCATCACTGAGCGGGAAACTATGCCCCGTACTGGAACAATAATTGGTTGATGACGATTGCTAAAGAAGTAAAAGTTTCCTTTTAAAAAGGTGTACTGTACTTATTAAGTAAAACAGTGGGCGGGACTGCTATGCAGAGATCCGGAGAGAGTGACATATATTATTTAACGATTATCTAACAGTAGACAGTAGAATTATCACAATACATTGTGCTTAAAGGCAAATTAACGTCACACTTCATGTATCTAGGACAGAAAATGTGATGAGGCAGCAATTTAGTAGCGCATTAAATTATGCGAAACTAGTGCAGTCAAGAGCTTAGGTTAATATTAGCATTATAAACGTACTGCATGTTTTGAATAATGTAATATGCACCTTTCCTGATGCGCTGGCGTTATTTCCACCGTGTCAGTAGGTCAGGCTTGATGTGGATGTCCATGGGTTGCAGCGACCACTTAACATAAAGTGACCTGCATGCTTGTTTGCTATTCTGTCAATACATATTTAAAATCATCAGCAAACAATCCTCCCTATAATCCACTGACCCTTTACTATCACAAAATATAATCAGTACCGAAAATTACAATGTGTATGCTTAGTCCTTGGACGTGAGATCAGAATAAACCTGACCGTTTTAGCGGTACACAGTCGAACGAATCGGAGGCTCAGCTCTACACATAAACTATCAAATATACGGCGTATGCCTTGATGCGCGGAGACGCCTCGCGTGTCGCATACGTGGGGTGTCATCTCGCGCCCAGCTTGGACGTGGGAGATCGGTTTCGGGGCAGATGCAACCTGCCCGAAGTATCTAACGTGGTCGGTGACAACGGACCCGTCTTTGGGGTCATGCTTGGAGCACAGTTTCGTCGGCGTGTCGCATACAGCGTCACCGAACTCCATATTGACACGCGTTCTTGCTTACCATTGACCAATGTACTTGCGTTAGCTAGTGGAAAATATTTATTTGTAATATGACGTACCTACTTATAAACATTAAAGTGTATCTTATCTTAATTCTTCTGTATCATCTTCAGACATCATGTTTTCCTTCAAGAAGTAGGGTTTTTATCGTTCGCCTTTATATATATATAGTAAAAGTCGCAAAACCTTTCCGTAAGGTTTAGCCTTCAAGCTATAGACGAATTAGCAAAAAAATTAGTTAGCGTGTCTTACCCAATCGCAGTTAGAGGCTCTTCCCCAGCGGGCTTTAGAAAGATCACTCGGCCATGTAAATTACAACTTCACTTGTCCGAACTTGGTCAGCGTGGTGGACTATGGCCTAAACTCTCTCATCTCTAAGAGAAGATCCGTGCCCAACAGTGGGACAATAATGGTTTGATGATAAGACTATCACTAACTCATACTGAATAATATTTAAGCCGTAACCGAACTTTAATTGGAAACTGTCGTGAAATGAGAGCATATCAAAAAGCTATTTAGTTTACAGTTTAGATCCCGTATTCTAGGTAAAGCCGAGTAAAACTTTCATATACACGTAGAAGCATCATCCTAGCCGCAAATTTTAAACTTTCTCGCGTTACCCGCTTGAACAGTGAAACTTTAGTGTCTGTTTAGTTTAAGAGAGCCAGTTTACGTCGGATGACTTTGAAAAGTACGTATTTCAAACGTTTCGCAGGTAAGAATAAAATTCTGTTGGAAAG
>DWKW01002201.1:0-11355 GCA_018250115.1 Doberes anticus
TGACACAAACAGTGATGTTTAGTTTCAACAGTCAACAAGTCTACCTACGCTTTTACCATGTTATTGTATTCTTCTAGACTTCGGATGAAAATTCTGCAAGTATTCAAAACTTTTCCGTCTTCAGTTTTTTTAAAGCATTTTTTTATAATAATCAAAAATGTTTGACGTAAACCCTTTAAAACATTTTTCGGAAGTTTTCGTTTGTATTTCAAATGTTATTTCAACACTTGTAAAGTGTGTTCATATCTTGAATTTAAAAGTGATACTTTTTTGACATCGGTAAAAAGTTTTCCGAGGAGATTGATTTTTAAAATCTTCTGCTATAAACGACCTAAACCAAAGAACTATTAATAATAAAAGGAAATATATTAACTACGGTATAGATTTTAGGAAAATACTCAGCGCTAATGCTAATGCGCGCTTTGTCACTCTCAATCACTCAGTGCGGGAGTTCGAACTCTGCACAATTGAATACTATATAATATCGGAGATAATGTTGGTTTTGTGTAACGAAACAGCGCGGTAACTACAATTTCACACAGCAGACGCTCACGTAAATCCACTTTTTCTACTATCTGAACTATTTGTATATTCTAAGGCAGAATTCTGAACGTGAACAATGCCCACGCCACTTCAATAGATCGTCAGAAAAACATTCTGTTTTTATCCTGATGATTTACTGTTATATGAACGGCATCTAGGACGATTTACTGTTATATAAACGGCGTTTATGAGCAAAACTAAAAGACTAGAAGGATCGGTCCTCTTAATATATTTAGTTCCTTGTAAGCTTCAGTGAAAACGATGAAATAAATATAAATAGTTTAGAGTCAATTTTGCATGGAAGACGACGCTAGAAATTTGTATTAGTTTACATTATGATTGACTAAATTCAGAACTGAACTGAACGGACTAAACCTGAAATAGGGTACGCACAAGCTATAATATAATAGAAATAGTAACGTCTGTATGTAGTCCTTTATTGATATTTGGACCAAATCAGATCTATTGAATAGATTTGTATCAGTATTGAGAAAGCTAGTTCATACATTAAGTACTTGACATTTGTTTTCTAAATATTTTTATTTTTCTATAGACTTATTTTACGCATAAATGTTTAGGTAGACCTATGACCAAACAATCTTCCACTCCTACATATGTTTAGTATGAGATTCGAATTCATATCTACCGAATTAATAATAGCATTTGTCCAAAAGCACTATAGGTACATATCTGCGGTACCCAGTAGTCACATCATCGTATTAATAGTACCTACTCTTACCTGCTATTTTTTGAGTATACATATTTTAGTAGGTTTATTACAGAATCAATATATTAAGTAGTACAGTAATTGCCGTTAAAAGCCTTCAGAGATTTCTAGTCCTACCCTAACATATTAAGACGCACGTAGGATCCCCGAAGGACTGAATACAGAAAGTCCCTATATATTAATTTAGGCCGCTGGCCTTGGATCGAATTTAAGCAACCTGTGACGTAATGGCTTTTAGCGTAATTAATGACTTGGTGATAAACGTCGATATGGGCATGGCAACGCTGTAACGAGCTGTATGTGAGTTGTTACTAGTAAAAGAAAACCTAATAAAGTTAATAACACAAAAACATATATAAGCGCAAGTAAGAGTGACTTTAAAATGGGCAATTCGCTATAAACGGACTATCTCTACATATTAATTAGAATTTTTATTTATAAACATAATTTACTTGAAACATAACAGACGTCAGATAAACAAACGTCATAAACATAAAGTAAAATTAACACAATGACACAATGAGACAAAACCCCATAAGCAGTTACGGAATTTACTAGATTGTCATAGTTAAGGCAATTTTTTAATTTAAAGTCTATTTTGTTATTTTTTAAACTAGGTGGAGATCACTCCAGACCGCGAGGTGGGAGCCATCCTGTTCGGCGCGATGGGCGCGGTAGGAGCCGCGGCAGCGACGGCGGCGGCCTGCGCGCGTGACAGCTAGCGACGCGGCTCGGCGCAGCTCGGCGCTCGCTCGCCGCTCTGGGCCGCGCTCACCAGCCAACCGCTTGACGACGAGATTGATGACGCTGACGAACCCACTGACGACAGCTAGCACACTGACGACCGCTCCGTCGCTGATATAGGCGAACACATGAAAATCTTCCTAGACATTCCGCTCAGATTCTAGCGACGGAACTTAGGTCAATAAGGTTAGGTCATCGAGTCGTGAATATGTGAACGTGACTTCTGGTGCTTTTGTTTGATGCATGTAAAGAGTGACTTCTATGACAATTTGTAAGACACGTGACGAGTAGTGTTAAGTGAAGATTTATGTACGTCGATAGCTGGTGACACTTTCGTACGGCAGCAGACGTTTCTTGGGAACATTTCTCTGAGTTTTCTGGGACCTTAAAGTTGTGATCGCAGTACTTTTGTCTGATGGTGATGAAAGTTGTCATATAAAAGTGTGACATATGATATATGTATATAACTCATGTGTTTGTTACATTTGATGACTATACTACATGTTAGTGAATTAGACATTAATTATAGTGCCTCACTAATCTATGCTTATTTGACAAACGGATATTTTATTGTAAGATAATATAAGTATTGGTATTTTTGATAGAACTGGATATATTGTTTCATTGTTAATTACGCTTTAGTGAGCACGAAACAATACATTCAGTAATATCTGCACCGTTAAACGATAATATTTTTCTGTTCTTTAAACAATGCCAGGCCGCTCTTTTCAGAGCGCTTCCTTTGTTTTATTTACGAAAAGGTAAACAGTTAGATCAATACAGTTCAATGTTTTGATATGGCGAACGAAAAATGAAATTAAACAACTTTCAAATATCATTTAAAAGGTCTCATTGTAAAAAAAACTATGTATATTTAAGTGACTAACAAGTAATTAGTAAGCCGGACCAGCATGTATATAACACTGAGAAACAGTAAAATTTAAGGAATCCTTTATACCGTGTATATAGATAGAGTATAAATAACGTTACTCTTAATGCCCAAAAACATTAATATAAACGCACTTGGAGGCATAGCTTTTACTAAAAACGACTCGTTTAAAGGTTCAACTATAGAAGAGAATCCAATTAGAAATTAACTACGTGAGACACGTTAGACGTAAGAAAAAGCGTTTTCTTGTTTAACTTAAAAAACTTATTTAAACAGTACTGATGTCCTATCTGAGATTCAACGCGGTTGCGTCGCCACTCCTCAGGACCAAGTCGAAACGCCTCCCGTACATTGCAGCCTGCAAACCTGCAACTATCTGCAAATCAAAACACAACAGTGCAACATTACTACTTTACTTCAGAGATACGTAAGTGCAGCGGAGGTGCCACCGGAAACGTTCGACTAAGACTACCACCATCAAACAAACTAAATATTATTATCATCGTGAAATATAGACTTTTTACATATCTAAGTTTGACTGCTGTAAATTATTTCGCTTTGCTGGACCCGTAAGCTTGAAGTCCATGCCTTGTAGTTAATTAAAATTAAATCAGTAAATTAAAATAAAATAGTTAAATACCTTTCAACGCACTACTAAATACTACTAGGTAAAAGTTATTGTCATAATAAAATGAAAGAATTTATTAGTATTCTTAAATACTGTAGGTATACTATTACAAAATACATCTATGAATATCTATTCTATGTATTCTAACATAAATATTCAGAAGTAGGTAAAGTAATGACATACGAGTGGTATCTAGTTGTAAATGTTCTTGTCTATAGGATATGAACTTTGGTAAGAAATTCGAAGCATATTTCTACCAGTGATATACAATCATACTCGTAGGCACGGGGGATGACGGGGTAATGGATCACTCAAATCTTAGGTGACTATTTATTTAGAATCAAAGTCTAAAGAGTTGCCTAAAAGTTGCATTACTAACCAACTAAAAATTTACCGTTGCTGCTGCTCTGCTGGTCACTGGTTAAAACGCAGAAGTGAGAAGTATTAAGGAAATAGTCCATCATACCGGCCGAGTACGAGTTAATAAGTTAAGATTAAAGTTTTTACTTATTCTTGATACGCTACACTCACCTTTGAAAACATTGTCGAGAACTCTCAGATTGTCGACTTATACACTATAACTTCAAGGAGCTAGATATTTTTATTTTTTTAACTTACTGATATCCATCTGTTAGCCAATACTCATACATCTATCATTATTATCACTATTATCAAACAGTTATCACAAAGTTAACAACATACCCATAATCGCAATTTGACGATTTTTTTTTTGTTTTGATTATAAACTCTGAATGCACCCTAAGCAATAAAAGAAAATGTAATTATAAACGCAAAGGTTGATTAGTAAATATTTATCATTAGATTGTAAGTACCTATTTAAGATATTTAATTTCCTGCTATATATGTACCTATGTACAGACATGATAAAAAACCGTAACTTTATAAATTGAAATGACACAACACCTATGTTATTAAACGCAATATTTAAATCTTAGGCCTTTTATTTTGCCTGTTGCCCGCACAATAATATCTATAATGACATGTGATAATTATACCTCAGTAACAACCACACCTACTGATAGAATGTCCATGCATTATGCAAGATACAATGCCTAAACCTAAACAACATACTATATATACCACTGTTATCACTGCAGGGCAGGTTCTTCTGCTTTATAAAGCACGCGAAAGACCCCTCATGCAGTACTGTTGCCATCTCTCGGCCGGGACACCGGAATATCAGCTTGATCTATTTGACTCCATTTAGAAACGCGTTGTTCGGATCAACGACCTAATCTTGACCGACAGATGAAAACCTCTCAGCTTGCAGAGGATATAGGCTCGCGCTTCGTGTTTTACCGACTTGATCATGGTAAGTGCTCCGACAAACTATCTGATCATATACTCACTTCGCCAATTCCACCCCTAATAGAAACGCATCTGGACTTGAGGCGGACATCCATGTCCGATTTAAACGTAAATGTTTGCCCCGTGTAAGTAATGGACAAATTTTCCAACCGGACATTTCCAGAGTATTACATGTGTGACATGTGGTTCTTCAAATAAGGTACCATAACCAATAATTAACCAACCAATTATTAACCAACCAATTTGACAACTTACCATCAGGTAACCGCCTGCAACATGCAGCTTGGGCTTAGTACTTAAGAAAGCCCATGCCATCTGACAATTTTACTGGCAATTTTTAACTGAACGATGTCACAATTTCATGTATAATTATGGACCTAAAATTAATAAAACTGCTGATGATATATGGTACTGTCTATTTTTATGATAATAACAGTCGCACTTTTTGGCCGGGTCCTGTACAGACCATCAAAAATTTTACTGTTATAAGGATTAAGAAAATACCTTAAGAATATAGCAGTAATATACTCGTAGGTACTCGAAATTAAAAAAACCGGTGAAAAAGAAAATCTCTAATCAATTTAATTGCATTAATGTTTTCATGCATTAGGGGTAACCCAGTTAAGTGGTAATACTGGTCACATCAATTTCTTTTGAAAAAAATATTCAATCAAGACAAATTGCGGTTTGACGGATAAAGGAAGTACGTTGAGGTCCTGACCCGACGACTCGTACTTTGCCCTCAATAAAAGCGTGTCAATCCCTTTTGTGCCATTTGAATGTAAATTTCGGTGAAGTCACTTTTCACGATATGTGTGAAACCTGAAATTCTTAAGCAATCGTTTCACCATTATTTTAAATATTTTGAACCAGAGTATCATGTGAATTTTGTTATTATTAAAATAAAAAAACTCCTTCTTCAATTAACCGTCATTAATCTTTTTTTATGTGATTATTCTTATTTACATTCATGCCAGAAAACTGACTAAGGTTCATTACTTAGTGAAATAACCAGAAGTTGACCTTCTGAACACCCCACAGCCCTCCATATACATACACAAGAATGCAACTTGTATATGGATGACATGATCATCTTTTGGCTACGAATATGCCAGTCAAATATGTATATGTACCTATACCATATTGTTTTATCTTTATTTTTGATTTGTTAAATAAAGTAACTTTATTTTGAATCTTGTTAATATTTATGAATAAGTTAAGCTTCGTAATTGGCTTTTAATTTTTTTTAAGAATTATGATTTTTAACTAATGGAAAAAATAGCGTTTCTGTATATCCTTAATTATTTTACAGACAGTTTCTAGGTGAGATAGAGAGGTGCAAGCGGAAAGTGCGGCCCTGCCACTAATGAGCCAGAATGTAGGTAATGTACGTACATATATGACATAAAATGTAACTACTCCACATTTACAAAAACGGTGCATGAGTGAAACGCAACACCTACAACGAGGTACTATAATTCCCTTGGAGTTGGCATTTGATTCAGCTGTGAGTATGAGCTATATCTACACATAGAGTAAAATAAATCAAAAGAAATGCACAGTACTTTTATTTACTGTACTTGATACGTACAAGATAAAGTGTACGTCGTAAACCTTAAGTACAGCGAGCAACAAAATACGCGCACCTATGTTAAGGCACTATGAGCTCCTTAAATCATGACGCGGGGGACGGAGGTAAAATAGAAGGCTCCTCAGTACCCTAATAACTGATTTTTAAGTATAGTTGAAGAAAAAATAACCTAATGCAAACTAACTTAAACGAATTTAAATAAACTCTGAAACATACCAAAGTGAAAAAATATTTGCATTGCGGATCGTGTTATCGGACCGTATAGCACTAAGCTTTAACGAAAGTTTATGAATCAAGCGCATTTACAAAATAAAATTTTGCAAATAAAATGAAAAAAACGTTTTATTTCAAAATTACGACAATGAAGCTTTTTCAACCATGCCGATGCGGCATAAGTTCGTATTTTTATATAGTTGAAAAAAAAAGTTTCATTGTAATTTGTTTTATTAAATTCTTCATAACTTTTTGAAACTAGGGATTTTACTTAGGGAAATTGTTTCAATATCTATCAAGCAAAGAAATTCTAAAAAATGAGATAAAGACTATCGATAATAATTTTTGTGAAATAAAATTTTTACTACTTTTAGTGACTTTCTGCTTACACTTTTGTTGATATTTTTAGTTGGTAATCATTATACTCAGTCGGAGCACTAATGGGCGGTTCCAAAACATTCTGACAAACCTTTTGATCTCTGACCCGTTACTACAACGAGGAGGTTTAAATTGAGTGGCGTAAGTTGCAGGCCATAAATTTTATTTATAAGTAACAATAAATGACTCTTCACAATCCTACACTAGTATTATTTTTGTTTGTCCGTGCTTGTGTGTGTATGTGTGTTGTATATGTTTGTGTGTTAAAAGGGCTAAGTTACCGTGAAACTGTAATTGCTTACGTAAATGTGCTTGTATGCACCATTACACAATTACATTATTACACCTTTCAATTCCAAGCTATATTTTAAAATATTGTTTATATCTGCGTGGCATGGCATTTGTTACTATGAAAAGGCACACCCATACACGCAGGTAAATGGAACCACGCAGGTTTCCTACGCTGCAATTGAATTGCGCCTTAACATTGTCCCAATATAAAAAAACATAACGCGTGACGAGTGAAGCAAACAAAAATTTTGCCCTACTGACCTTAACAAATTTTTCTCCTACCGTGCATAACCTCAAAAAAATATTTCCAGTCTAGATGTCATGTACATAAGCATACAAGGGATCGCAATTTTATTTAAGTATATTTTGTGTAATAATGTGTAGGTATAACTTTGACAATGGGAGTTTTAGCTAGAGGTGTAGGTACTAGCTGTAGCAAAGGTCATTAAGTTAAATTAAACAGCATCGTGAACTTGAAGCATGCGTAACAATAATACAATGTAACAATGTTCTCATGTTAGTTATCTTGTGTAAAAGATTTACATTATACTATTTTAACAAAAATGAATGAATCGAAAAAATTACAACTCTTATCGTTGGAGCGTAATCTTATTGAAATAATCTTATTTTAAGAGTCTGCAAATTCAAATGTCGACCCACATGACACAATGGTCAATACCGGTCTGCTGTTCGGAAGGTGCTGGATTCGATTCCCAGCTGGGCAGAAATTCAATTTATGAATTTAGATTTCTGTTCTTGTTCTGGTGTCTGTGTACTTCTATGGTGGCAGTTTCATGTCGGCTGCACCTATTTCTGCCGTAAAGCAGCAGTGTGAGAACTGCTGTATTTAGGTGTGAAAGGTGTGGTTAGGCAGGAGACACTGGACAGGAGGCATTCCAACTTAGTTCTCTAGAGTAGCAACGCATCCACTTACTACCTCAGATAGGACTTCCACTACCACTTGACTACTTGAGGTTTGATGTGGATGTCCATAGGCTGCAGTGATCACTTAATATTAGGTGGCCTGCATGCACGTTTGCTACCCCGTTTGAATTTAAAAACTTGTTTCTGTAGGTATCCATGGCACCCACGACCAAGGGAATCATAGTGTGAAGCGTTATTTATTTATAATCGATAGGCCAACTACAGTACATTGACACACATAGAACGTTGACTACAATAATAATAGAAATAGAAATAACGTCTCACACTCATAGCCTCACAGTAGGTATTAACCTGTGTCGTGGGTGCCATGTACACACAGAAACAACTACACAAACACCCAGACCGAGTACAGAAATCTAAATTCATCATTTAAATTTCTGCCCCGCTGGGAATCGAATCTCCCTCCGAAGTTCAGACCGCGCGTTGACCACGGCGTCATAGGGGTCGTCAAAATACATTGTTATATCAACAGTGGTCTCTCTTTCCCAAAACGAGAACTGCCCAATATGCCTTCTCAGGTTCTAAATCATAAAATTAGATATGGTACTCCTAATACTGGGTGCTCAAAATTGACTAGTGCCTACTTTTTAGATGACCAAATTGTTCGATTTATTTAAAATTGTTGTCATTAATTAAATCACAATTCCTATAAAATATTTTTCTCTCATACGCAAAAATTTAAATAACAAAATAATTATTGATAAGGATTTCATGATTTGCGATTGATTAGTTTGATTTAATTTGATTTGATACACGTTGAAAATTTCTTCTGTCCCAATGATAAAATTAATTCAGCTTTTACCAATTTTGTGTCAAAGAATTACAAGCAAGGTTATCAAAATTCAACATAAAAAAATGTTATGATACTCTTTCACGTATCAAAATCTTTTTATAAATGTCGTAATTTTAAAATAAATCGTAAATCTCCTTTACCTGTGATCATTATTTCTTTCCGAAGTCCATCACCAGGCCGTCAATATTTAAGGAATGACCCGAAATGGATACCGTTTCACCTAAAAAAGAAACTTCAGAACCATTAACACCAAATTCACGTGGAATAAAAAAAATACGTGTCGATTTGCAACTGCGGCCGGTCCTTTTTGAAATGGACAAAAATGCTTCGTTAATATTGAAACATGTTACCGAATGTAAACCAACATACTCGTACCATCATGCCGAAATAAACATTTTTGTAATATGCACCAGATATAACCAGTAAATTACTTTCTCAATTTCAGCTTTTGCTGTTACCCTTGCTTCTAGCCTTTATAGATTGTAATTTAGAAAGTATTGTGTAGAAGACATACTTCTAAAAAATAACACTATTTATCAAAGTGCTACGTTACATTAGACTACAGCCCACAGCGTTCTCCCCGAAAATCCTTAAAAAAAAAAGACAATAATTTGATCGATTTGTTAATATACATAGATATTATACTCTTATTAATATTTGTATCTTTTTAACGAAAAAGACAATTTCAAAAAATTTATATTTTATGAAACGGCTCTAATACTGAATGTGATTATTATTATTCTTTTATCAAATACTACTGACCATTGGTATCCATAACAAAATTTCAAAAGACCCGAAATCCTATCTCTAAAGCCTAAATATTAATTTTGAAAATAACCATTAATATTTCAGACCAGTGCAAATAAAAATAACATGTATATTCGAATTATACTTATATATTATCATATTTATCATTATATCCGTAAAATAAAGTACCATTGGAGCACCCAGTTAACGATTCTAAACTATTAACGTCTCACACAAAATACACAAACCGAACTACAGCTTCACTATATGACATTTTTGTTGAAACCCTTTTCTTCCGGATTTTAGCTTAGATAATAGCTCTTCGACTATCACCGGGAGAGCTAGCGTAATTGCCGGGGTAATAATGGGTTATACGTCTGGTCGTTAGACGTGGCTAACAAAAAGCAGTCGTAAAATAAGATACTGTTTTGTTTTTTACAGTATTTTGGCAGAACCGAATTGATGGTGAACAGCTTTTCACGCCTTTTATGAAAAAATCTTTAGATACAATACCAATTCTCATAACTCGCTTTAAACGTTTTACTTTCGAAAACACTATAGCAGCTACATATAAAATTATATTACACTAGCTGGAACCCGCGGATCCGCTCGCTTTAGATTTACTTTGTATTATTCACCCAGGATTTACCTACGAACTCAACCGCGTTGATATCTTGTTGCATATTTGTCACTGAAAATAAGCGAAAAAACATGACTACTTTTATTGACCTACTGTGTATGCTGTGTATATGTACCTACTGCCGGCAAATGACGGCGTAAAGAATGTTAAAATTTATGACAGTATTTATGTTGCAAGTATTTATTTTAAGCTATGAAATTCCGGTCAAAATAGATTTAGTAATTTTTCCTTGATTGTCCAATAAAAAAAAGCAGACAAAGACATAAAGTCGAAAAAAAATCTTTAAAGAGACTCTTGTCAGAATAAAATTGAATTTATTCTGATACATCAAGATTTACGAGTATGTCGTTCAAATCATTTTCTAGACTAAAATTTTATTAGTGGCGAAAGTCCATTAATAAATTATCATTCCTTATCGTGATGACATCACATAGTCTATGTGTAAGTAGTATTTTCGCACATATTCAAACTACCCTTGTGCCAATTTTTTTCAAATTTATTTTTCCATTTCACCCTTGAAAGTGAGAAAGACACACTGACACATTGTCGCATTTACATTATTAGTATGGTTGTTAAGTATTTATTGATTAAGTGTGTATTTTTGTATTGGGTTCAATAGACAGCGTTTGTACATTACATGTATTGTTTTGGTTCAATGAATAAATGCCACGCTATTGACAATCTGCACATTGCTTTTGCTTTAAGCTATTAATTGACCCGACGGTGCATCATGAGGAGATTACCAGACTCTTGCAATCAAGGAAAGGAAATATCTGAAAGAGAGTCACCTTGAATATGCGTCGCAAGTGTGGAATCCAATTTACTACGTTTACATCAACCGTATTGAAAGGATTCAAAAGCGATTTCTTAAATTCATAGCTTATAGGAGCAAAAGTT
>DWKW01002202.1:0-11351 GCA_018250115.1 Doberes anticus
CCAAAAACAGAAATCGAAATTAATCATTCAAATTTTTGCTCGGCTGGGAATCGAATCCAGAACCCTATTTATGGCAGACCGGGTTCACCAGAGTTCCGCCAGACGGGATGTCTAATTATAAGTAATACATGGTTGTCCTCGTACATGCTTCAAATGTTCGTTCGTTTCCTCCTTTATATTTAACAAAAATACAACTACTACAAAAATTACTATATTAAAAATGAACGAAATTGTGTAACATTTATTTCACAGCGTCGACGCTATTATCAGGCACCGGTAATATCGCTCTCGTATTTTTATAGCTACTGTACCTCTTTTTTAATATAAAATAAAGTCATTGACTTCTGAACAGGAAAATGAGAAAATTTTTAAATGTAAACAGGAAACAATTTCCTTTTTAATCTTGAATAAAATCTAGTAGAACTAACCAGCGCAGCTATGTCGGCTTCATATCTATCATGTTTTAAATTATTTTTACCGCCAGATGTACTTTCGTAAAAAGTGAACAGTGAACAAAAGCGTGGAATGTAAAAGCTGCTAGGTTGATGAAGTGATACATTATAGATGCAAACGATACAATACTGATGGCAAAAGTTAACGCATGCGGGGCGGAAAGGAAAGTTTGCTTTTGGCATGAGTTAGCGCAGTAATAATTACTCAATCTGAAGAATTCGTGAACTAATTTGTCAGGCGCCCACCAGGGAAAACGCCGACTCCGCATTATAACGATAACGTTTTATCAAATTAAAAAGTTACTTCTTATAAGTTTTATATGCCAATTTCACAAAATAGATTTAGTATTATAATTAAATCATACGTTTATAGGATAATTCATGATTCAAACATCTGTAAGTCCAGCTCGGGACACAATCTAAAAAGATACTTATCAGATTTTATATATATTTTTTAACTTAAATATTCCGTTTATTAAGGAAAGTTTGAGCCTAGATCTACTTAGAGATAGGCCCTGAATTTATCGGTACAGCTTATGAGTTATTACATAAAACATATGGATTTAAATTATTCTTTCTATAGAATCTTCCTTCATACAAAAAACGACATACCTACTTTGAACTTAAACTTTGCAGAGAAACGAAGTTTCACTGTCATCTAAGACGACAAAATTAATCAGAGCGATCAAGGTTACTATAAAAGTATGTGCCGGGCCGTGCTATATCTCGATCAGTGTAAAGATAACTACCTTTGTCTGCGAACCCACACGATCTTCACGTCTCATATCGTACCTTCTACTCTGAACATTCTTCAGACATTGTCCTATCCAAGAATTTTTGTATTTCATTCACTTTCACAATGATCTTATACTTACGTAAAACAATGAATAGTTAATTTTAAGAAATAGTTGAAAACTTTGTAAGAATAAACTTGATTGTCAATTAAAGTATTTGTTTACAAAGTGCTTTTTAGAATACGTCACATGTATCTTAACAATTTTTTGTCCAGTTATTTATTCGTCAATATAACAATTTGTGTAAATAGTCGTGATTTACAAATTTAACGAGTGTCTCATGATTATAACGAAGAATGGAAATAGGTAGTTGAATTTACTTTGATACATCTAAATTTAGTACTTTACCAATAAATCAACAACGAAATTTTCTTTGCAAATAGTACTTAAAATACGTAATGTTACGTACTGTAGAAAAGAAAAAAACGTCAATTCACTGCAAAATATATTCTCATTAGTTCGTTCGTTCTTCTCTCTTCTCATCCTTCCACTTTAATAGCACAGACTATTAAAGTTACCTCATTAAAGGAAGTTCGTAAAATTTATGAAAGCAATGAACACGACAATTTGGCAAGTAGTTGGTTCTCATTAACACGACTGCAGCCACCGTGAAGTAAGGAATTAATTTGACATTATAGTATGAATAGGGGAGTAGACAATTGTTGTATAAAACATTATTGGAACTCGCGTTTAAAAATAATATTAAAACCTAAATTTCCTCCATAACTTAGGACTTTCAAATTTATCATCTCAGTATTGTCCCACTGGGCTGCTGGGCACGGTTCTCCACGCTGACTTAGTGCGGATTGACGGACTTCACATGCCTTTGGAAACATTATGGAGAACTCTCAGGTATGCAGGTTTCCTTACATTATTTTCCTTCACCGTTAAAACGAGTTATCATTAATTTCTAACACGCGCTTATGCGCGATTTCAAACTATTTTCAAATCACCCATTTATCTCAAACTATATATTTAAGCATAAGAATCCTCTAAACATGGGACTGCCAGAGTAGCCACTTCGGTATCCTGTATTGTACATTATTTGTAAAATCTCAGAGCTTTGACCCTAACGAAGAGACATCTTCATGCGCTGGCTGCCTTCATGAGCGCTCTGGGTATAAATCTTAATTCTAGATGTCTTTCCTAAGAGACCCGGTTTAATTTAGTCTTTTCGAAAGTTTCCTAAATAAAATAAATAAGTTAGTCGCCTAGCTGAAAGGTAATAGTAGAGCCTACACTAAAAATGATGCACTGTATCCTCATTTAATGACATTTCAACATCATAATCTATAGTATAGATTTTACACTACTAAGAAGTTCTAGTGAGTAGTAACATTTTGAAGTTAATTTCAACTTCAAAATGTTACATATCAAAAGGGAGTAAGATGTTCAATTCGACAATTAAACTGTTCAAATTATAACATCGTCGGCAGTAAACCTGAAACTTTATTCAATGGCTATTAGTGTTCAATGAGCATTGGCAAGTTCCAATTCACATGGCCGTGACTTCAGACTACAACTTTACATGATTACATATTCATTGAATGTAGAGTTTTGTAATACTGAATATTTTTACTAGAGTGTAGCCTAGAATTTCATCATCAACTCATTATTGTCCCACTGCTGGGCACGGGTCTTCTCTCAGAGATGAGATAGTTTAGGCCATAGTCCACCACGCTGGCCAAGTGCGAATTGGTGGACTTCACATGCCTTTGAGAACGTTATGGAGACTCTCAGGCATGCAGGTTTCGCATGATTGTACCAATTAAAAAGCTTTAAAACAACTGGGGCTTAACATTTAACGGTAACATCTTTTGAAAAATATAACCCTTTAGCAATTCTGTAATAGAACCTAGTAGAAGTATTTTTTTATATTAAAAGGGTAGCAAGCCAGCATCCAGGCTGCATGTTGTGGTCACTGCAGCTCATAAACGTTCACATCCAACCACACCTATGTATGATCGAAAGTCTATTTGTAGTTGTACGCTTGTAGTTTCTATCATAAAGCAGCATTTTGAGCACTGCTGTGATTCGGTTTGAAGGGTGTAGTTAGGCAGAAGACACTGGACAGGAGGCATACCAACTTAGTCATCATCAAAAACGCTCATGCGGTGTTACTCCTGAGGACTAAGTTGTAAAGCCAGGAGGCTTTGGTGGACAGGAGTGGACAGGAGTCCACTGTATTCTGCCTAATTACCTTCCTTAAATCGAAACCCAGCAGTGGTCGCACTGTTTCATTACGGCAGAAGTAGGTACAATGGTACTGATACTAAATAAATACAATATATCAAGTCATATTATGATTGACATTTGATATTGTTAGATCATTGATGGATAGTTGAGAGGTTGCTAGGGCCAGGGATAGATTACAAATTTCAAACAGATAATAACTAACATTCTGTAAACTCTCATATTTAAGCCAAGCCTGACTGAAATTTACGAAATGTTTTAAACAGAAACAGAAGCGACAGATGCTCAAAACATGCCGCGAAATATTCACGATTGAAATATTACTCCACTGAATATTACAGAGCTTATTGTAAAGCCGGAATTCGTATTATATCCATTTAAAGTCAGCGAAATGAAAATTTGACAAAACCGTATACTATAATTGTAAGAGTTAATTACAGTGAGAAATACTGTCTAAAATAGTGGGGCTAGTTGGAGCTTTGATGATTTTCAGTGGACGAATTTTGTGATTTCACTTTAGTGAAATGATGAACGTTTAATTGAAAGCATACTTTGTTCTATTTGAGGTTGGATGTGGATGTCCATGGACTTTAGTGACCACTTAACATCAGGTGGCCTGCATGCTCATTTGCTATTTTAATCAAATAAAAAAAACTTAATTCACTTTCACAAAATTACAGACAATAATGTTTGTAACGGAATAAACTTTCTGATAAAATTAACAATTAAACAATTATTTTAGTAGGTATAAATAAATAGAAGAACTCACGGTATACAAAGTATAAAATATGAATACGCGAAGAGGCGACCACAATCATTGCGGCCGACAGAAAATATTCATGGGCCGCAATAATACTTTGAATACAAACAAATCTCGTTTAAAAGCAGGTTCCGTATAATTTTTTTGCAGCTTTACAAACTGACGACAAGGTTTTTGTAAAGAATTGCAAAGACTAATTTAATACTAGACTACCGCTTACGACGTTGTCGCCGCGTATCAGTGATAAAACAAAAAAAAAACATTTTAATTGACCTTCTGCGCATATGGCGGCGAGAGTAGATATTACAGAAAGGTCAAGCCGTATCGGCTCTACTGCATCGATCTTGTTCAAACATATCGCAGTTTTAAGTTTATACTTAAAACTAATGCATATGGTTAGCCATATGCACTTAATCAAATTCTGAAAGTCTCGTTTAAATTTACTGAGCAAATTAAGGGCAATTAGCGAACAAACATTAAACCAGACAAACCGGTAAACAACACATGTTTTTTTTTCAGAACTAAATATGTTAAATGTACGGCTTTACAATTAAATTTAATAATAGTATAGATGAAAACAGGCGCGAGATATTCAAAGAGCATCCCGCAAAATATTCACGGGCTGCAACAATGCAAACACGGGCTAAAATCTGTACATAAAATCTTCCCCATTTTATGCATTGTAGAAAGTCTCGTGAAATAACAAGTTGAAGTACGCAGACGTAATATTTACTCTGGCAAGGAATTATGAACAAAATATCGCTCCTATTTATCAGCGTAAAAAAAAACATATTATCAAATATCAGATAAGCATGAAGTAAGAAACAAATGTCTTCCTCAGCTCTACACAGACAAGACTTTAAAGGATATTTTTCAATAAAATTTTAATAATGAACTCAAAAACAAAAAATCAATAAGAAATCTCAGATTTTTACAAAGCTCATTGTAACGAGTTTTGCATAGCATCCCCTCAGCGAAACAATGAATATGCCATTGTACCTAAGGATACAATATGAAATTCAAAGCGATATTTTACAAATTGTCACCTATAACGAAACGGAAGGGGTGTTAACGGCACCCTTCACGTTAATGAAGACAAACGCTCGATGTGATTGAGTCATTATCACCCCAATCTTACGATGGTTGCCGGGAGACTTCAAAATCACGTATTAGAATGGAATTGATTCTTTACGGGGACGAAAATCATTACTTTTGATAATGTTGTAAAGGTGCAGTGTAGCAAAAATAAATAGAAAACTATACATCTCCTGAGTACATACATATTTTTATAATTCATGGAAATAACTGCAATACTGGCAAACTTATATCACATTTGCAAACAATAATGAAGTTAAGTTGATTATAACTCATAAAGCAAACAAGAAAATAACAAATATTTACCGTTAAGTGAAATCTAAGCGGAGTCACGAGGGGCAACGTTTGCGTAGGTACAAAGCGGTCGGTTTACCCAAGTTATTGTTGATGTGGACTTATTAAAGTACTATTTACACTTGCCCTTGGCGGTGCAGCGTGCGACGTGAATTAAGTACCTACTGGAAGCGCGGGGCTGAGCAGGTTTGAATGAACAATTAATGAAAAATATAACAGATAGAAATAGCAGGTTTATGTAGTAGTAGGTTTGTATTTTATCAATGATGAAAAGGTTTGTAAGACCTGCGGCTCGCCATAGTTATTGTTATTTAAAAAAGCGACTTCAAAACTAATTAATATTTTTATAAAAGCAAACATTATCATTTATCGATTTCGAAAGGAAGACCTATACAATTTACGTATTCCACGTTCATGGACCGATTTCAAAGAATCTATTTTAGTCTGAATGTCTAACGTTACGGAAAAAAAATGACAGTCTGATAAAGGACTTGAGCGATACAGGACTATAATTACGGCAGGTAACAGCAAAAAATTTAAGTTCGTCATGCCTGGTACGATTTTGGCTATTTATCTTGTACTCTCAAGGGTATCATGTGAAAATGGTTCCGTGTAAAACTATAATTTGTATTAAATCTCTGAGAATGAATCGATTTCAATAAATAAATAAACATCTTCGGAGTTCTGAAAAGACGAAAGACTCTTATGAAAAAGATATGGTATAAACAGTGATTGAATATAACAATAATCCTAAGCAAATACGATACTACATAAAGTAAATTTAAATATCTAATGGTTAACCTAAGAATTATCTGTACAATGCTTTTATTGAGTTCAACAAGACAACATATTTACAACGAGATATATCGTTATTCAATAAGGTCATAAACAAGCCAAACACCGATTCTGAATAAAAACCTGAACATCAGTGATTTCGTTCGAGACGACGATAAAAAGGATATTCGCAATAAAGGAGAAGAAAAAGCCTATAATTCGCTGTGGTTGTTTCACGGAATGCACAATGGAAAATATGGGAATCCGCAAAAAGGAATCCGATTGCCAGATAGGATTGTAGGGGCGGAGGTTTTTATTTATTTGTTGTTTCGCTGCGAGAGCTCATTGAAACGTTGGCGTGAACTACACGCTAGCGGTGTGATAATACAAAAAGACAATGGAACTTTAAGTATTTCGTAAATAATTCGTTTCTTTTTATGTACGTAGATGTATTTAAAGTTCATTGCTGGACGTACTTCTCGACTAATTTAAGCGTTTCTGGCACAGAATATTGTGCTCTCTTAAACTAACGGTACCTCACTGTCTTGCTTCGGGTCACAGGGGTCAGTAGTAGAAGTTACTGTTATGTCCTTTGCCTGAGCGTAATTGCTGTTCAAGGGTCACTCTTCATTTGCATTGCACTGCAGTGCATATTCAAGGCATATAAATATTTATTACATCAGAGAAACATATTCCTATAATATATTTTCCATTTCTAACCTCATAGGATCAATAGGACAGTACTCCTATCTATCTAACGTCCTGGACGCGTTGCTACTCCCGAGAATTAACTTGGAATGCCTCCAGTCCAATATATTCTGAGGTTGTGGTTAACAAGCTTCAAACCGAAACACAACAGCGCTCATACTGCTGCTTAATGGCAGAAGGTGCAGCGTTGGTGCCGTCGGAGACAAGCCTTCGACATAAGACTCTACCACCAACACATTTTTAGCTACAGCAGAGAATACCTCGAAGCTAGAGGTAACTAGCTATTATTATAAACTGTGCTACCATAATTACGCTCGGAATACAATACGTGTGAAATCTGTACTAATGAAACATAAAAGATAAAATAACGTATCACATATAATATAATATTGTGCTCAACCGTATAACCTCCTTTCTGCACCTATCACAATATCTTAAAGTTACTTAAGGCGCTTCATATTGATGCAAATGACATGTGCCAATATCTACCGCGAATTATCGATTTATACGTAGATAATTATACGTATACGTGATGTCTGTAGTGTTGGTATAGGTTTATATATCAGTAAAATAAATATCAGTTCTTCTTCTTAACCTTTACTCAAAAATGTTTAATTCATTATGAGTAGATACTAAATTTTATTGTAGTGTTGTGTTTGCATCCATTCAGTGCAATAACATATATTCGATATTTCCTTTATGTAGAAATATATATGTACATAATATTTTGTAACTTTTATCAAAGGTTTGCATATCACGCCGTTGTACCCATGTGCCACTGTAGTCTTACTGTATCTGGTTTGTATAAAACAGAAAAGGAGAAAAGTATAAAATTAAAACCAATTCAAATTATTTCAGTATATTTGGACTATAATTGCCACTAAATTCAGGGTTCTGCAGTATTTTTATTTCTTTATAGTTGAAACATGGATAATACTTAATTCAAAAAATCTTATTGCGAGAAAGTAGTAGCATTTTCATACAATAGATTTAGAGGTAATAATGTCCAAACTAAAATAAAATCTCTTTAACCATAACCATACAAACTGAAATATAAAGCATACATACACTGATGAATTATCCTGTTTCAAGAATTTGTGCTTTTTACAACCGAGTATGCAAACTTATAGTGACAACTAAACAAACTAAAACTGACATTTGCTGATTGAAACTGAAATAATTTGATTTAACCCACTTAGTGTACAGATCATCTCAACCCATTTTTCTGTAAATATGTCTAACTATAAGTAAATAACATTGTACGAATTATACACTACTATCATAGGCATATATACTAGGTTATACATTTATGTACTTTTCGATTTGTTATTTTATTAGGCTGGTGGAGTGTTAAAAATGTATAAATTTTCCATTTCTAACAAAAAGATGTTAAATAAAATATACTCACTTGCTATATCCCTTAAAAACTGTAGCGTAGGATCCCTCTCCGAGCGGCTCCAATTTAATATAGGCTTCGGACTTGCCGAACGGAGAATCACCCTGTCAACAAAAAAAAATCAGTCATCATCATTTAAATTTGCACCAAATAAGTAGTGGTAAAATCTACAAGAAATTTTAGTTCCTGTTAACAAAGCAAACTAACTACTCCTTCTGACTAAGTTAAACAGTTCTAAAACGTTTCAACGATAACGCCATGAACCTTTAAAGTCAAATTGAAAACATTCTAGCCAGGAAAATCGTGATGTAAAAAGGCAGTACTAATGTAAACCCTGGCGAGGAGAGAGCACACTATGCCGAGAAGTAAATGGAGTTTAGAGCGGCCGCTTATCGGAAAATCGAACTGAAAGCAAAAAGTGCAAGGAAAATACGTCCATCTTAACGTCCATCCATTCGTTCATTTACCGAAAAGATCAAGTACCTAAGTATAATAGATGTGTCGTATAACATGTTGGACACTAAGCCTGATAATCTGCTTATTGTGCAAACCTGGGAACCCCTCATTCGCTAATTGACTTTAGTACGATTAAGATTTTTTTTGGGACATGCAAACATAGAGCGAAAAATTTACACACTGTTTGCTAATAATTATAATCAGACCATTTGATCTATGCAAATCGCTTGAGAAATCTATGACCTTTTTTTGCTTAGTATGCTCAAAAATACACGCATTATTCGCATGGAAAATACAAGGAATGTTCCTCTCATGTGTGATATCTGTATAGCTTGTTTGGAATTTGGAATCCACTTCAAATCGTTTCAGCATATAGCTTGTCGCGTCTTAATTCAAGAGTAATGTTGGGAATAGCTTTGGATTGGGATTGAATAAAGTGGTTTAAAAAATGAGATTTCATAAAACTATTAAAATACGCATGTTCACGACTCTCGATTTCATTTAGGTAGGTTAATGACGAGCTGTTAAAAGTACTGAAGAAACGATCAAAATAAGAAGACAAAACGAAATTTAAAACCCATAATAAACAAGTCTTAAAAGATTCGTTACCGAGTACCGATAACAATCTTTAGACAAAATTATTTACATGCTTCCAAGATATCATTAATCACTGTCGAATAATGTAGGTACAGTATCCAACGTCTGAACGCCCGCATTCAAAGTCAGCCCCGGAGCGTATTAGCAAAGTCAAATATTTAGACGAACTGCATTTAACTTTTTATTACAAAACTCAGAAACCTTTTGTTTTCAACTTTACATAAATCACACCTCACTTCGGTCTATGAAAGAGTTTGAACTTTTGATTCTGTCAACCTAACGTTGAATACAATAAAAACATTTTAACTAAATACACAATAGTTGTATATAAGAAAGAAAAACAACACGATAATCCCATTAATCGCATTCCATTCATTACGATTTAATTATTTTCCTTTTTTTTTCTTTATATAAACAGAATAGCAAACGAGCATGCAGGACCTGATGTTAAGTGGTCTCTGCAGCCCATGGACATTCACGCTCGAGGTTGTCTGTGGATGCGTTGCTACTCCTGAGGACTAAGTTGGAATGCCTCCCGTCCAGTGTCGTCTGCCTAACTACACCCTTCCAACCGAAACACAGCAGTTCTCACACTGCTGCTTTACGACAGAAGTAGGGGCCGCGGTGGTGCCGCCGCAGGCGAGCCTTCGACATAAGACTCTACCACCATCAGACGACTGTACGACGAATACGTATTGACGAAATATGAATTATATTTTTCGATCTCACCGACGTAGTAATAAAAAAAAATTGAAATAAATAATAAAATATTCAAAATTAAAAAGGGAAAAAAAATAACTGGTTATTTATAAAAATAATAATAATAATAATCGGAGTACAGATATCTGGACTCGCACTGGGGTCTTCTGGTGTCGGGACCGTTCGATTCCCTTGAATGATATTGTAAAGCTGCTACAACTTTCATTGTTACAAAACGCGGAAGTAAGGCAGAAGACACTTGACACGAGGCAGTCCAACTTAGTCCTCAGGAGTAGCAACGCATCCACATACAACCTCAGATGTAGATGTCCATGGGTCGCAGGGACCACTTTACATCAGGTTGTATGTATGCTCGTTTGCTGTTCTATGTATATAAAAATATATAAAATATATGGTTTTCATGCCATATTGGTGGATATCGTCGGTGACATCACTGGTATGGATGTCGTATTGCTACAATGCTGAAATTACGTTGGATGTGCTTAGGCAGAAGACACTGGACAGGAGGCGTTCCGACTTAGTCCTCAGAAGTAGTCCACATCGTCCTAGCCGACGTTGGACGTCAAAGTCCAAGAGCTGCAGTGACTACTTAAGATCGGGTGACCTGCATGCTCGTTTGCTATTCCGTCGATATTTATTTTAAAAGTAGAAAATTTCATGTCCCTTTACACAACAAGGCTCCAAGCCCTTATGGGATCCCGATCATTTGATACCTTAACCACTAAGCTATCACTCGCTGATCACATCATATTATCATACCACTTATTACCAACAGTAGCGTTACAATAATGATATATTTTATATTATGTTCGTAAACCGTGCTACAAGCGCCTTAAAATCGGCGTTTCTATTTTCTCTACTGAAGTGGGAAAATAAGGCTTAAAAGCCCTTTCGTGTCCACGTGTTAGGTTAGGTTAGCCAATAGAATCGTCTACCTCACTTGTTGGCTTGTGTTGGGTATATTTTCGTCTCTTGCAACGGACCACTTTCTTAACTCTTAGTACATAAACAATATTTTATGCAGATATAAATAAATAATAAATAAATAACGCTTCACACTCACAGCCCCTCCGTAGGTTTTAACCTGTGTCGTGAGTGCCGTGGACGCACAC
>DWKW01002203.1:0-11350 GCA_018250115.1 Doberes anticus
TTAGCGGTAGTGTGTTTGGTGTGTGAGTGACAGTTTTGGAGACCACGCGAACGCAGTCGCGGGCAACAGCTAGTATCTACATATATCAGTGTTATAGTCAATTTAGTGAAGGCTTATAATACGATGTGATCTGATTGATGGATCATATTTTAAAATGCAAATTAATAAATGTTACCGTTGAATACTGTAGTACTAATACTTATAATATAAGACTGACCTTTTTTCATTCACATATTTTTTTTTGTGTAATTTACATATGTAATGTACAATTTACATTTACATTTCAAATTTTGTGTATCAATTAATAGACATTTTTATTAAGCCTTACCTGCTCATTCTCATGCAAATTCAGCATCAATACTTTTTTCATACTGCCCGCAGAATATTTTAAGGTTGAAAGGTTAAAAAATATGTTTCTTCATCTGGCGTGTCTCATACATATGACGTAATCTTAAATTTTATATAAACCGCAATATCACATGTAGATACTCAAATATTAACCTACACAAGCGCGAATATTTAGTGGTTGTTTGTCTTTATGAATGTGTGTGTATACTAAGATATCAGAGAGTCAGCGACTTGCGAAAACCTGTAAATCAAGCAAGATGTTTACTATGTTAACAAAGCTTAATCTTATTTGCATTGGTATGTATGTATGGCGCTGCGATTGAAAATATTATTTATTTATAGCTTCAAGCTTAAAGAATATTTTGGAGGAGTTTAGGTATGTGAATGAATACTTCTTAAAAACTTACGATGTTTTTCTTCGATTTTAATAAGATAATGATATGCTTTGCATACTCGGATTTGCTTTTAATTTATTACATAAAAAGGCTTGCATAAATAATGGACGGTGTGTTTGGAGTATAATTCTCATTGACAAGGATGCAACATGCTTATATTTAGCACATGTGGAGTTAAAAAACAAAGTTGCTATCCGCGTCTATCTGTTTGCTGCGTAGTTCTTTTAAACTATTCGACGAATTTTGATAATTGCTTCCAGAACTTTTGTATCACACATTCGAATTTTTAATTTATCGGGCTCTTACATGGCTAACGTTGGCTTAAACTTAAGAGATACATAAAAATATTGTACTGAAGAATTAACGGTACTAAAAGTTTGTAATACAATAAGTGTGTTTAATTTTTGACAACGTTTGCGATAAAATAACAAAAAAATTAAAAAGTATTATGCAAAGTAAAAATACTTTCTTAAGTTAATTAGAAACAAGTCTTGTAATCACTAATTTCTTTGTCTCATCTGATTTTTATTGTTTATATCTCACAATATATTATACAAGTATTTATCTATTTTCACTTATGTAATCAAATATGGGATTGAAAAATAAAAAGCAGTCAATTTTTTCTGTTTTATATTAAATTTTTTATCCAACAGACTTACAGTAGAAAATCACATAAAGTATTAAACAGACCTATTAAATATTCATGTGAGTCTATATTACATATAGTTAGGTAGATACTTATACTAGAGACGGGATTATGACCCAGTACATTTTTAATTACAGGGACACATATTATTCAAAGTTGCATTGGTAATAACAGTATTACTCTAAAATGTTGGCAATTGTTTTATAAAACCCTGAATATGTCCGTGCAATCCGTCAGTTGCAATTATTTTATAAACTAATTTGAAGCGCGTGAGGCGCGAGATCTCTTCTAATAATGACCATCACCCGTGGGGTCATTGAGCCAGGGGTAATTGACTGGGCACCTTACGCATGTTTGTAGATTGATGGTTTCACCGGGTACTTCCTTCGATGTGAGCTTACAGGAGTGTGGTACCCAACAAGCTTGTACACCCTCAACGGCACACTTTTCCCTCCAGGGCTCAAAGTTTTTCGCTTCTGAAATGGTACGTGGATTTTGGATCCACTGAATGACTTGAGTCATGGTTACGAAGTAAACATCGTTGTGAGTTTGAATAATTTCATCGATCCAGTACAGAAAAGCCTCCAAAAATTCAGGATTGTTCTTTAACCAAGCAGCGTGGAAGTACAGGCCCAATGGAGCTTTGTTTTGATCATAATGGCGGTCAAAATTGTGGTTAAGGAAGTTGTAAAACTGATCCCCGGTAAGAATGTTGGAGCAAGAGTCAACCATAGCGCATCCGGGCAAATATTCATCATTGTTAGGATCTTCACGACGATCCAACTCATTCATTACCATTTCCCAAACAGCGTGGCTTCTGGTGGGGCAACTTTGTAAGTTACCATGGCAGCGGTGTGGCATGCGGAAGTACATAGTGTACGGCCATAGAGGTGGGTTAGATAGTGGCGCTGTGATTGTACTGTCGTATAAGAAAGCTTGTTCTTCCATCATGGTGAATTGATTATTACCACCAACTCTAAGATACGGAGCACGGACTCCTACAACGCTGTTGTCAGTAATGTTCGAGAACTTCTCGATAATTACTCGCATGCCAGCCATTTCCTTACCCCAATCATCAACGGTAGCGTTGCTCCAAAACCGTTCGTCATCATTATGCCTGCAAATTAAGTACTTATTATAGCTATGATCATAAATTAACAATCTGTTTTAAACGCGATACTTAATGATACCTAAAACACAATTTAAGTTAGTACAATAAAGATTAAATATTGCACCGGTGAATATTTTCCACTTACGTGATTGAATGTACTGAGATTTCGTGTCCCTTTCGGTGCGTTTCTTGTACGGCTGAGTAGTTTGTGTACTTGTGTGAAATAAAGAACGTAGCCTTGATATCGCAACCATTGGGATTTTTACGTTTTCCGTTGAAAATTTCTTTGTATAGTTCAATATTGTTATTGTTAATTGCATCATCGAATGTGATAGTGATCATTTGTGGGACATCTTTGGCGGGCAAATCTCCGGGAATCACAGTACCATCTTCTGAACAGAAACAGTCGGGCAAAACACACTGTGAAGGATCACAGGGTGGAGCCCTGTTGGGGTCATTGTCAATATCTACAACAAGAAAAAACATGTTTAATACAACCTTATTTACCAATGTAATTGAAGCTTAAGAAAAGAACAGAATTAGAACCCGAAAACTATTTCCGTGTTTAATTAGGAAGCGGATAATGAACTTGTACGTACATGAGAATACGAGTAACAAGTCGGATGTTGGAACTTGGAACCTGTATGGGTACTTTCGCTTCGTCAAATCGTACAGAAAACTCGCTACCTATTTGGATTTCACTTTTTGACGCACCGTGTGATGATAGATCAAATGAAATTTTAACCAGTTTCAGAAAATATCATATTTATTAACAGTAATTGAATCTGCTTGCAACAGAAATTTCAATGATTACAAAACAACTTTACCTAGTTGCTAGGCGTGAATTATCGCGGGCCACACGCTACACCTATGTCAAAACTCGCTATACAGCATATTTTATAATTTATTCGAAAAAAATCTAAATTGTCTGTTTACCGAATTTACTTTAAGTCTGAAGATCATATTTATGTATGAAAAATATATTCACAACAACTTTATTCAACCATAATATCATGACTGTAAATTTTTTTGTAGAATTATTCTTAAACATTACCCTAACCACACAAAGAGCAAAAAACGTACAATTTCTCTCAATATGCCTGTCATGTACAGAATTATCATTCTCAGTGTTGTTCAATTTGATTTCAAGTCGTAAGGCGTACACTGAGACGTAGGTATGAATCGACTCTGACGATCATTGAATACCGACTAGCTGCATATAAGAGAGGTCAGCTACCGTTGAAACCTATTTGAAGTGTTTGATATTGTTCAAAAGTTGTCTATCCGAGCTACCAAAAAAGGCTATAAATTCCGATGATATGTAAATAAGCACCCCATTTGTTTGAGGTAGCTTGCGACATAGCATTGAGATGTTTTTTAGGCCAAGTGATTGGCATTTCAGGCAGGTCGTTCGTCACGCCTTGCAAGCCAGTTTTTATTTTTACGTTCAAGTTCAATTGCGTATTTTAATTTCAGATTAGACGTCACTAGTAGTCACGGGAATTTATCCGGTTAGATATGACCTCTAGAAAATACTAACCACAAGAGTTCTCGTCGGAACCATCGGCGCAGTCCTTTTCGCCGTTACAGAACAAACCACGCTCTATACAGTTGGAATCACCACACGCCAGGAATCCATCTTGACAAAGAGGTTCCTCAGTGTACAGCAGAGGCTTGACTTTACGTTCCTTATTCTTCATTTTGCAGTTCTTCACTGCGTCTTTCCAGTCGCAGGTTTGTTTTTCAATGTCAAAGAACAAACCGGCTGGGCAACGAATGGCTTGAATACCCTGTTGAAAGATATTATTGAGTTAGTTACGACTAATATAACACGGTATGTATTATTTACGAAGTTCCATGAATTACATATCAGATTAAAATTACTCTGGTGCAAATAACATTTTTTAATGCAAATGCAGACACTGCAATTTCGTTATAGACACGTTTCAAAAACCCTTGGCTTTAGTATAACTTTCAATGTAAACAAGTTTTATTAAATAGTGTTCCGTTTATTATATAACTTAAGTTAAATATTGGAGACATATTATCAGTAAAATGTTCGGAATTTAGCAAGCTCAAGATTATGTTAAGCAACGTGGTGGGTTTGAATAGTTGAACTGGACAGATTAATCTAAATATTAACGAGGACGGCCGAATTCATATTTATAGCAAATTAATTCTGATACTTTGAATGTGGTTTTTAAACCAAATAAATTTTACTCAAAACTTTTAAAACTTCGTAAAATAATATGCATTTAATAGATCACGCCAACACTATTGCCATTATCGTATGAGGAAAGATAATGTTAGTAAAAGTAGTTATCGCCAATTGCACCTACCGAGGCAGTGCACTGGATGACGTCGCGACAGTTGTCGCCCTCGCCGGCTACCAGCCGGAACCATTCGCCAGCGTCCTTGTCCTTGCATAACTCCTGCTCCAGGCTTTCGTCTTTCTTGGCTGACTCATCCGCTTGCCGCCGCCATCGATGCCCATCAGCACCTGCTAAAATTAAATAAAAATTACTACTACTTCCTATTAACGTGACCTTGTCACTTTCAAAAGTTGGTTAGTATGCAGTTATAATTTGCCGGAAATACGCCGGAAATCTATGCAGTTATGAATGCGGTATATTCCGGAAATTAGCGAAGTCACCAACTCCACGCGGAATCACTGCTTCCTATAGAAACGCCAATTGATTATGCAAAGTAATAAATTTATTTGCATAACGTAACATTTGATTAAACAGCTTTTTTATCATTAGAAGTAAAATATCACTTGGAAGTGTAAATGTCAAAGGTGGAGTGAGCACACGTGACATTTGACTAGCTCGAAATGTCAGCGCTTAAGCAAGCGACAAGGACGACTCTTTCTAAGTTCTTCTGTCTATACCGAATCGCTACATTATGCATGCTGTTTTGATGCTTTTGTACGGGTGTGCTGTCGAAATTATTATAATTTGAAAAGGTCATGGAATAGTTGATTTCCTTGACCGCCAATTAAGATTCAGGAAATCTTAACGACGACATGCCCGTTAAACTATTACTGAGCCCCGTTTTAAAAATAGGTGATAATTTTTCTTTTCTGCGACAATTCGCAGTGCCGCAAGATATTTAAAATTCTTATACAATTTTAATCATTTTCCCATAAGAATTTTGTACTAATTGTGCGATATTCATTTTTTGCCTATTACAGTTGACACGCTTTGGTAATCTTTGGTAACAAGCAATAAGAAATGGATGCGGGTTGTATGCGTGTGCGCAGAGTACGTAACACAAGGAAACCCACCTCTCGCAATATTATCTAACGATACCCGCACGCCATATGCGATCGCATTCATATTATATCATTGTTCTGCTTATCTCCTGAGTGCTAGCTGATATTGCAAAACGCCACTCCTTACCATTACAACTGACACCGCCTTTGATTGTTACTAGGCTTGGTCTATGTATATGTTACTTTATTACAACTGTATTGGCTGTCGAACACAGGCAACGTGGAAATTTAAATTTCACAACGATCACCATGACATGTCAAAATATCTTGTATTATAATTTTTGTATGAATAATTCTGCGTACCTTTAATTTAGTAAAAAGAAATATTTATGTAATGAATGTCTAATAATCAATATTCGATAAAGTATGGTATAAATAGTTCCATTATTTGAAAGAGAAAAGTTGCCATTAATATTTGTAATGTTTGAGTAGGTAATTCAGCTAGTATGGTTGACAAAAAGTATATTATTATTTTAATACTTGTTTCACGAATAAATAAAACATTGTATAAGAAAATTATTCTTGCCATTCGAAACCTCTTAATCTCTTTGACCCGGAAATACCGTGTGTTATTTTACATATGTAATTTAATTTCTCAAAATTTAGTGTTTTTTGGATTTGTAGATTATAGATAGATTTATAGTATTTCAGAGTATTGAAACTGAAAAAAACATGTCTATTTGAGAAGTTCAACTGAGAATACAATACAATACATTGAGATTGGATCTATGTCACTTTTCGTTAGAAATTATTGTGTGTAACTGGATACAATGTGCTGTGATTAATTTCACGATACTCTTAGTTTTTAAATAACCCTTTGAACGGCACGTACATCGGCCGGTGTACGGCCACCAAATGCAATTTCACATTTAATATTTTTTTTGTAACTTAAAAGTTTTTACACATGTAAAATAAAGAATTTATCTATTGTCCTAGTCTATGTCAATAGTATCTATTTATTCACCGGCACATATGTATGTATGTTTATAATAAACCATATTACTCTGTATTATTAAAACGAAAAATACTATGATTACATTATAGCGCGTTGATGTCTTTTGTATACAAACTATACTTTAACTTTACTGTCAAGTAACATTTTTTTTAAACTTAAGTTAATGGTGATTATGTAATCAGTTAATTTTACAATTGATAAAATAATAATAGTAAAGTTAAGTATAATTTGTGTTATTACTTATAAAGTTACGTAAGTAATGACAACAATGACAACAAAAACCTTGATGGCGGCACCAGTTGAACAAGCAGTTTTTACAAATGTTATCCTCATCATTTATTATTCTCGTCTGAGCACGGATCATCTTTCAGATATGATATATAAGTAATTAAAGTATATTTAAGATCATAGTCCACCATGGCCAAGTGCGGTTTGGTGGACTTCACATGCCATTGAGAGCATTATAGAGAGCTTTTAAGCAGGCAGGTTTCCTCATGATGTTTTCCTTTATATTTATATCCTGAATATTTATCATTTTCTAGACGTGCTTGATCAATATATAGAGAATCGACAAATTATACGCAATAAAAAACGAGATATTGTTTATATTTGACTTTAAATCACCGCAAATTTGGAATCGCCTCCCAATTTTACTCATTATTATCAATATTATTAATACTATCATATAATTTAATATGGATATTCCATATATTTTGGGGCATTTTTTAAATATCGATATGGATGGATTTTAAGATTTTTTTTATTAAAATTTTAAGTGCGCTCGTTTTTGTGAAGTAAAAGAATAAAATAAATTATGAAATATACCTAATATGTATTCTACCATATTTATATACTATATGCCATAGTACATAAAAAATAAAACAATAATATTTACGTAACATACGAGTAGATATTAAGATGCAAAGACCCGCAATGTAAATAAAAATAAATATTTTACAATTCAACAATTTAGGTGTTGACACGTCTAAATTGATATAGTATGGCACTATTGCTCTAAACAAATGTATTTTTAGCCTATACAATATACTTTTGACTTTGAATCAATAAAATTAATTCGTTATAGTTTTTATTTGTATCAGGTGTGTGAATAAATAGACAGTTATGTGAGAAGTGCGGCTGTCGGCCGAGCACCGCACGCCGCTCGCATACCGACATTCGCCCTCATAAATATGCAACGTTACCTCTTAACTTTCCTTATAGAGACGCTCCCTTCTATTTTATAAGTAATGATAACGGTATAGTTTCAAAATAAAATTGTTGTACAATGTTTTCTTAAATATTATAAGACTTGCTTATTAAATACTAGATTCGTTCCTAACCCGCGGCTTCGCTCGCGTTGAAGCCCTTAATAAATATCGAAGATCATTACATTCCAAAAGAACTGAATCAATGTGATTCAGTATTTAAAAATTCCTACATGCAATGAAGTTTCAAAAACAGAAAACATAATTTATTTAAATAATTTACTA
The DNA here is from genome assembly GCA_018250115.1 of Doberes anticus. Lineage (NCBI taxonomy): Eukaryota > Metazoa > Arthropoda > Insecta > Lepidoptera > Hesperiidae > Doberes > Doberes anticus. The sequence continues at coordinate 8,220 of DWKW01002203.1, forward strand.
CAACAAAATTAAAAGCAGCGAGTAATAACTAAAACAATAAACTGACACCTAACCTCAAAAATTGAAATAGTTTTAGTATTGCCGTATAAGTTTTGCCGTAAAAGCCTAATAAAGAAACTTACCTTCACATTTATAATATTAGTAGGGATTAAATATGTACACCTAAAAGAAGATCGTTAAATAATGCTATTTGAATGTTAATGTCTCATTTTTACGACTACCTATTTTTGTCTACGTTTCATAAATTGAGAGTAGGTGTAGGCCTCGGATCACCAAGTTTAGAAAAAGAAAACAGTATATTTTTCGTAATAGAAATGGAATGGGAAAAAACTAGCCATGCGATATAATTTATATTTGACACAAGTGATCTATACAACATGGAAATGAAAATACTATCTGCAATAATGATGTTTTAAGTATTGATTGACTTTATGATGAAATTTCTTAAATACGTATTTGAAATATGGATGTAGAAATATGATATTTCTACACGCTACACAATTGCAGAATTATCTGTACACATAATTTCAGATTTTGCTCACAATGATAGCATGAATATATGCAATGAATGAAAAATATGTGTTCTATAATTCCAAATGATATGTTCCATAATTTATAGTCATACGGATTTTAGGTGACAATGAATCAAAACGACGAATACAGTCATACTACTAAAACTATTTAAGACATTCTTATAAGAAATTTATGTAGAGCAGTATTCAGTATAGGTACAATTATATATTCGAAGTTAAATGTCAATCGGTTTTATTCAATATGAATTTGTAAACAAGCTTTAAACCGATCTAAAAATAAAGCTGACAAATAAATTAAAAGTTTTGTCACAATCAAATATTACTCTGTAACCAATTATTACAATTGCGGAATCGTAATGTATACCTTCTAGACGTTATTAACAGATTTTAAAAATCCTAACACCACGAAATTGACAATTATTTGGTAAAATCTTGTTTGAAATCAATTGTAGTGGGTACTTATTGTCATGTCATACGAGATTAACGTTATAGCTTATGCAGCAATCATTTAAACGTGGAAAACTTTTTACTGTACCGAAGTTTTGTAACGTAGGCTGAATTAATCAGCCTGTAGTAGTCAGTATGTAGTGGACTGAACAGGATCTCGCACAACTTTTAAGCTATCTTTTCCGTTGTCCCGAACGAACCCAGTTTAATAACGGTTATTTTCTTATGAACATAAATAGTTAGTTAAAAGAAGTTTTATTTATCAAACAAATCAAAATATCCTAGCTACCTAGCCTCTAATCAGCAACCGTTGTGGTTAAAAAAATGGTCACATTAACGAAGGACATTGAAAAGTCTTGATTGTTTGGTAGCGAGCTTGGTCAACATCGTTGCTATTCTTAACAATATATTTATTTTACCGGGTTTGTATTAGATAAGCTGTAAATAGTAAGGCTAGCTACCAGTCTATCATACGTATTACGTACATAGTTTCTTTTGAATGAATTTACGTACGATTTGACTATCTTTCCACGGTCCAAGTTTTCTACTTTTCAACATAAGTTGTAATTTAATACAAAGATCTCTCATTCTTGCGGCGATTCAAGATATGAAGGTTTCGATGTTAGTTTTTGTTGTCCTTGAGTTAGTCCCTTAATATAGTGAATATTGAAATAAAATAAATTCATATAGTTTTATCATTTACGATGGTAGCTGCTGCATGTTGGAGACATGTAAGGTGAATTGTCATGCGTTTATCGACTTTAGTTTTCGTATGTTCATGGAGGTCGTTGCCGAGGTCAACATTTCTAGAAAAAAAGCAATCAACCAAAAACTGAACTTGCGGTACTTGGTCAATACTCACTGTTGTCACTGCACGCTGAGCAGCGTTAGTGCAATGGCAGAATGAGCGGAGTGAAGAAATAAAATAATGATTATACTACAAATAAATCTATATAAAAGACAAAACAAATGACGGCAAAACAATTGATGAACAGATGTTATGAAGTTTGAAATTATAGATTGAACGCAAGATATCGAAGTTTATTTAATCTAAAATAGCATTTAAATAGTTATCCTGGTAAATAACCCTGTGTTAAATCGTACTTAGGTGAACGTCAAAGTTTAAACAGCTAGAAACATTTTAGTAACTTTCCAGAATTTATTTATTTGTATAACACTATAAACACGTAATACATATCTTCACCTACATGCCAACTGTGATTAATACGTCTTTATCATAAAAGTTAATCATAACTAAGGTGGTTACTAATTTATGTTTCCTGTGAATCTAATTAAAAAAATAAGTATTCCTATTGTTGACTTGAATTACTATTACTCGTACTATAAATGATACCCGTGATGTTTAAGAGCAATAAAATTGTTTTTACTCACAAATTACTTTTAAGTAGATGTTTTATGACGAATTTTCTGTATAAGTAGAATCCTTTAAGTTAAATTTAAATGTATTTTTAAAAGCAAGTCGTAATTAACATAATTGTATTTGATCTTGTTTAGACTAAAATACTGTAATTATTGAAGAATATCAGTCGAGTATACTCCAAATACAGCTTAACGTGGTATGTCTTAGTTTCGCTTTGCTATAGTCCGTCATATTTCACAGTATAAACTCATTGTGTTCATTTATTCAAGGAAGTTAGCAAAATAGGTGTAATAATAGTGAAATACTTCGAGCTATTTTTCATTTCACATATTGTGAGATTTCGGGAATTGTAATCAAATTGTATATACTTATAGTTAAATATGATAATAGAAATGGGTAGCAAATGATTACAAATTTAATAATTACTCTAGGTATAAACGACTTAATCTAATTAGGAATATTTAAAAAACCGGAAGACATTAAATTAACTTTTGCAATGAACACTGCTATGTAACCTTTGATCAGTTTTTAAAAATAATGATTTATATCTGACCTCGAATGTTAGTGTATTTATTAGAATAGCCAATTACTATACAATGTTGGCATTTTGGGATTACCATGGTCAGCGGAATTGGCATTTGCAGATGAGTCCAAACAATTTCTTACAAAAAGTTAGTCTCGAATAACTGATACATCATCATCAACCCATTATTGTCCCACTGCTGGGCACGGGTCTTCTCTCAGAGATGGGAGAGTTTAGGCCATAGTCC